>JAODJX010000111.1:965342-980946 GCA_026776945.1 Isichthys henryi
TCACATGACCTCACATGACCTCACATGACCACGACACGCACGTTGCCTCCCGGACTTCCTGCTCCTCAAGTCTCTGCTTCTCCTGCATCCTCCTCAGGATCGCGGCGTCAACCTCATCCCTGTGGGCCTCGTAGATCCTCCGCAGGAGTGTCCCAGCTTCAAATAGTCAACACCAGCCTGTTACAACCACATACAGGTCTGACAGGACCATGCATAACGGGAGTCACAACAGAGCCTCGGTTCTTTACTGAGAAATGTTCTCCTTTCTCTCCTCTGCTTCCACTGAATACACCTCAGGGCTTCACCTCTGGCCTTTCTATCACCTGCATGTTTTAGCAAATTTCTAGCGTTATCACTGTATGCTTTTCCTCCAGCTCCATGATGGTGAAATGAGCTGCCCGACCACATCCGGTCATCAGATACCTTCTCTCCCTTCAAGAAACACCGCAAGGCTCAGCTGTTACAGAAATTCCTCTACTAGCCTGATGCCTCTTTATGTTCTTTAAATGCTCTTATGTTACACTCCTGGCCCTTGGCAGCCTTATCAAATCTTGCTTTGTAGCTCCTTCTCCAGTCCTGCTTACACTTGCACCTGGACATTCACCGCAAGCTCAGCCTTGCCGCACTTATGTTGGTTGACTTCTTGACAGCATGAATGTTTGTAATGCGATATTTACTTCGCCTGTATGTCGCTTTGGACAAAAGCATCTGCCAAATATGTTAAACGAAATGCAAATGTATTTAAATCTAAATACAGTCACCCATATATAACAATAGTTATACTATAATGCTACAGCAGGTAGAACATCATGTTTCTCCTTTCAGATGTGAGTAGTTCACTCATTCCCAGGCCCTCCCTCACACTGTTGATTACAGCAGTCTTGGCATCAGCTTTTGGGTGGAGCATTCTGCGGCCTAAGGTACGCCTACCATCCTCTGAACCATCTTTGAGGCAAATAATCGTATCAGGTCTGATATCCAGGTCCTGCAATGCTGCCAGCTGGTTCTGGTTCCTTGGATAGTTATCGAGCACCCATCCTTTTTTAATCTGCCCTTCTGAATTAGTGGACTGGACCTGGGAAAAAAACAATAATTAAAAGACCTTCACAGATGGCATGCCTTCAGGTGTCCCAGCCGTGCTCCTTTGGCAGACATCTTGCATTGTTTTTCAGAAGTGTCATGCTACTATGCCAGAATAAACAGCTGAGGTACTCAGAGACCCCCCTGGGTATTTTAAGTTTGGGTCCTCAGGGGCTACTGAGGGAGCTTAACTCTGTCAGAGGCAATTCTAGAGACTCTGGGGGCCTTAGGCAAAAAACTCCATAGGGCCCCCCCAACTTCCCCTCATCCACCATGTAAAATTTATTACCTTTATTATACTGTGAAGTGTAAATTAATAATATCAACAACGAGAATTTAATAAACACAAGACTTTCATTTTCACTTTTGTGAAAAACAGAATACACAAATAAAACATATTTATCGTTGCGATGTGCTATGTAATTGGCCGCCCTCGGGGTCTCCCTCCCAGCTCAGGGCCCCAGGCCATTGCCTGCCCTGCCTGTGCTGTCGCTGTGGCTCTGATCTCTGTTTAAGAGAGTCTTTATATTGCCGATACCCCATGCAGCTAATATCTGTGAGTCAGTCTCCAGTCAAAAAGTGTAACTGCTAGCCCACTCCTCCACCCATCCGCACTGAAAGACCTTTGCATAGGGAAGGACACCCTGGCTTGCTTACCTCTTTAATATGCTCCGTCAGTATCTTCCCATAGACGTCCAAGCGAGGAGAGCTAGCGTCCCGCTCTGCCTCCATCAGAGCCTCCATCACCAAGGCCTCCACCTCTGGGTGTTGCTCCGTCACTTCCACCCCTGCCAGTGGAGACCTTCCGGATTACTTCCTCCACACAGACCACTACGGGCTACCATCTCCGGCCAAGGGGAACCACAAATCAGCATCATGTCGGGTATCGATTCTTCCATTCAAAGCGACTCAGTCAAATGACAAATTCACGCATTTGTTCGGCAGAATAATTTGGCAGAGAGCTTCTGGATTAATTACAGTTAATCACATTGCAAACAAGCAATTATGAGAGTTGGGCACCTCCTGCTTCTACATCAAATTAGAAAATTTGATCACTGAGAACGTAGATGTTACAAATGGCACACACTGTAATTATGGCATACTAGTCAGATTCGACAAACGATACAATAAATATATAAAATGCTTGTAGAATGCAAATAATGAGGCTGCAATGAAGACATGAGCATGTAAATACAGACCGAAGCTACTGCAGCATGTTAGTCATTCGACCGCAGGATGTAAATCTGCATGCGTCACTGACAGCTTCATTGCGATTTATCACGTAAGAGCTTCTGCAGGATGACATCCACTCTGCTCTTTACAAATTCTCTCCATTGCTGTTACTGCAGTCAAATCAGAACTTACCACAGCTTTCCATTTTTTCAGTAAGATCAGCCTCGTTCTCATCCAACTCATCCTCTTCCTCTGTCTTATAACTCACTTTATCTGCAGTAAACAAGCCTGTGAAATTGCATTGTTTTGTTTCTACACACATCCGAGGTAGAGAGGGATTCTGCTTACCCGTCACGTGGGTGATTTCAACTTTCAGTCTGGCCTTCACCCTCTGGATGGCAATGGGCGTGGCCTCTGCCCGCACCTTCTCCAGCATGGTGTCCCGCGCCTGCTTCAGTGTGGGCCTCACTAGAGCTTCCATATCCACCACGGCGGCACCATAGTGGTTGGCTATCAGGCCACAGAGTGTGCTCTTCCCCACCGATGGGGGCCCTATCACCGCCACCTTGCAGGGCGGGCGTGGCATCGGCGGGAGCAGGTAGGGCCGGGGGTTCACCATAAACTTCTGCAGGGCCTCCAATGATGAAAGTACATACATCTTATCTAAGAACCTGGGGGAGACAAACAGGGCAGGTCCTGCATTACTACAGTACAGTTTGGCAGCACATAATGTCAGGATCAGTCCCTGCCCCCTCGTTTCCCTACCTGGCCAGCAGGTGTCGCTGGTCACCCCATCCTATTATTTAAGTCTGTCATGATTATGATCCACACCTGAGTCTTGTTAGTCCTACCCCTAGGGTTAGCCTTTGGCAATACCAGTCTTACTAACTTCCCTTCCAAGAACGTTCTTGAGGCGGAAGGAATCAAGGGGTATCCTTGATATCTGGGGCAGAGCAAGACCAACATCTGGGAATTTCTCCCGTCCTCTGTGGTGTTCTTAATATTGGAACTGGTCTTCGGCAATGGAAGATGATGTAAAACTGGTTCACGAGAACATAAGTATAGTCAAGTACATATATTGAGATTTACCCGTAGTGTTTGAGCCCTTTGTATTTATTAATATCCCTCGAATATGTTTTGTTGTTCCCAGTCCCAGCATTTGGTTGATTAGTTATAGCCTGCACCTGTCCCTTATTGAAGCCTTTGATATGTGTATTTAAGTGCCTACCCTTACTATTCCCCCGTCAGTCTTTGCGTTTGCTACTGTTTAGATGAATGTGTTGCTTTGTAATCTGTTCTCTGTTTTGCTGTTTGTTCCTGTGCTGTTCCCTGCTTTAGTTCCTGTGTTCTTCCCGCCTTTGTTAGATTCCTCTTGTTTCTTGTTTGTTTTTTTGCATTCAGTAAAGCTCCTTGTGTCTTGTGAGCCGCACCGCGGATCGTCCCCCGTCTTTATCGCCATGACCCGCCATAACATGCAAACACATCACATTTCCCAGGACTTCCACTTTTCTTCTGTATTCTACGGTTCTCCTATTTAAAACTGAAAATATTTTCAACAAACTGTTACCACATGTCTTTTTAAGCCTTCCGCAGAAGTGATAAGTTCCACAGCGACCATTACCTTACCTGACGGCGAACTTAGGTTTTCCTTGGAGGATTGAGCCCTCCCTGAGGGCCACGGGACAGAAGCATCCCCAGCGACTCTGCCTCCACCGGAGCCCCGGGGCCACGGGTTTGCAGGCTGACAGATCCCTCAACAGCTTGTCCTATGGGAGACACGATTGCTGGGCTATGTATATACCGCAGCTCTTCATTCACTGCTACACTGTCAAACACCACCTATTTGACTATTAACATGCTACAGTGGGCATGCTAAAAGTTCACCTTTAAGATTTACTTAGATTTTGAGAATTTCCGAGGATGCATTATGTATCATGGACACGGTATACAGTCCCAGGCTTTGACAACTGCAGGGCGCACTGAGATTAACTCCAACAGTATTTTTAGGCCTGTCACTTTTTGTGCATCAGTCAATCCTGAAATTAAACATGGAATTTAATCCCAGATCAAATTTACAATGAATATTGTCGTTTGTGACGGCAATGTCACGCTAAATGTATGTATCTGTGTGTCTTTGTCCTAATTTGTACCTTCTTGGTGGTGCTGAGACGCAATAAAAATGTCAGACCTGACTGATCACCATCATCACTTCACTTGGTGAAACTTGGGTGAGAATTAATCCTGAACAGAAAGGTGTCTGGATCCTGTTGGACTCAGGAAGGGCTGCGTCTGATGGTGGCTCACAGTGTCCACGCTGGTCTGTGGTATCTCCTCCTCTTCCTCTTCCTCCTGCAGGAGCTGCACGGGCACGGGAGCTCGCCTGGTCGCCATCGACTCCAGGCGCGACACCACCAACTGCACATGTGCAAACCATTGTAGAATGCATCAGTGCTCGTTCCCACATTTCCTTTAATTTTAAGGTGCAGATCAAATACTAATATAAAATGGAGACTGCCCCCTCCAGGAGTGGCCCACAATTCACCAGAAATAAGTCCTCTGAACTGCTGTTACCATCGAGCTCAAAGAGGAAGAGGGGATCATGGTTGACCATGTAATCCTGGAAAAAAATGTGCAGTACTTTTTAATCTGAGATGCATTCAGGGATAGTGGAAAAATTAAGTTTCATAACAGATAACCTCAAAATTTTGGTAATAAATGGTTCATTAATATAATTACTGTATGTGGATCTCCTAAAAAGCAAATGTACGTTTATGGAATTAAATAATTACTTTCGCGTGAGTTTTTTTTTTTTTGTTTTTACATTTCTAAGATCTCACTTCTAAAGGTCTTAGCACAGTGTCTTTGTATAGAAGGGTTTTTTTGTAAACATCTTCTGGGAAATCTTCCACCAGCTGAACAAGCTGTGTAATTACATCCTCTGGAAGCTCTTGTTTCTCCATCTGCAAACAAGAATTAAAGCACAAACGAGAAACCTCTTCAAAGGGAACTTGCCTTAATTATAAAAAATTGCTACGTTTCACAGCCTCAGATGCACAAAGAATATTATCACACACACAAGTGCCACGCATACACACAGACATCCAGGTCACTACAACACCTCTTCCCCATCCTTTTCTGCCAGATTGTCCTCCTCCTCCTCTTCTTCTCCCAGGTCCTCCATCTCATCCCTCTCTTGTCTCCTGCCCGTCTCCTTCTTGACCACATTCCACTGCTCCCTGGGATAGATGGCTCCAGTCTCCGGGTGCAGGCGCCGGCCACTGAGCCGCTGGATCAGGTCCCTGTCGGCACACTGGCACCAAGCCATCATGCTCTCTCACTGCAGTCTGTCCTCACACTATACTGTAAAGCCTCCCTGTGGAAGATCAACTGCAAATTCTACTTTATTTACGTCTGGTTGCCTTTCTTTGAAGTGTCTTGAATTCAGTGCCATCTACACAGATTAATATTTCTCTTCAGATTCTCCCTTCTATGGATGCTAACCTCCTGTCGATGCCGTTATCTTACAGCTGTCACTACAGGTGGTTTTTAGTCCTTTCAAATCATCCAATATCAAAATAAACCTTAGTGCTGCAATGAATCAACACAAAGCTTCCAACAAGCATCCCTCTTACAACCCTGCTCCACTATTAATGTTGTGTCTTGAGGACGTCTGTGGTTATTGTCCTGTTGCACTGCAGTGATTACAGACCTGGACCTAAATGTAGTCAGAACGGCCCTGCAGTGTGCAATTAAATTCCCTTCATAAAAATGTTAAACTACACAAATCATCCACCCAGGGCTCCAATTCACCCACGAGACTGGGGTGCATCCTAGATGGAATGGTAGTCTGACAAGGTACAGACATACCTACAGTTATACACACAATGGGCAATTTAAAAACACTAAATTGGTGGATGGTTTTGGTCTGCAGAAAGGAACTGGAGCACTTGGAGAAAAGCTAAGCGATGCAGAAGGACCTAGGGTCTGTGGCCTTGTTAAGAGAGATCTGCTCTGATCTGCTAAGCATGCTGTCTCTGCCAGCATCACCACCGAGTGGTTTGTATGGATGGATGGATGGATGGATGGATGGTTGGTTGGACGGATGGGTGCACGCGTGCCATATTAATCAAAATAAATGACAGAACATTTGTAGACATTTATATATAAATAAGAAAACACTCACCTTAATGTTTATGATAAAATCCGGTGGGAATTTAAAATTTTTAATTATCTCTATCTGTTCTGGTATTTTCAGATAGTCTTCTGATATGGAGGGTAAGCAGCTCAGTACATAGCCTGTTAAAAAGATTCTCGGTGAGTTAATTTCATTTATTCATCCGCTTTACACTTCAGCAATGTTCAGACAGTTAGCCCGGTTTCAGTACATTCGGGAAATTTGGTGAGTTAAAGTTGAACAAAAAAAATCAGTGTCGAAAGGGAATTGCACTCTGCAGTGTAATTCAACATTTATCGTTATAATCTAACACATAGTCATAGGAACATCGCAACATGGCTATAACGAGTAAACATAATATACATTAAATAAACAGAAATGTATTGTAGATCGATACCATGATGCTCCACCTCCGGGGACCTCAGCCTCTCCATAATCAGCTGAAAGACTGTTTCCTCTGGAATGCAGCCCCCGCTATTGAGAATGTCTCTAAGCTAAAGACACAATCAATCAGAAATATGCAAACGATGTTTAAAGTAGCAGCTCATCAGGGTAGATTATAGATTAAAATTACCTTTAAACCATGCTCGGTAAAATTGTTGATGTGATAAGTAAGAAGTTCCGTGTCTGTAAGATTAAAGAGATATTTAAAACATAATTATACGTACAACATACCTATAATAAAAACTATATGATTTAATGTATTTCAGTAGTCACGTAAGGCCAGCTGGGTGATAATTACCGTCAATTAGAACACAATTCCAAACCTGGGCTATTTTTCTGGCAAGAGTAGACTTTCCTACTCCCTAAGAAAGAGGGTTGCAAGTCAGTTTTACAGACCTTGTGTATATTGTTTGCTTTCTAAGCAGGGAAAGGAATTATCGAACCGATTCTCACAAATAACTGGCAATAATGGCAGAAAAAAACTGCAGACAGGAGGTGATTTGTTCCATAATGGAAATGTCACAGTAAAACGATTTATGATGTTAAATTGTTTTTGAAAAGAAAAAAAATCTGGAAAGAAGAATCCCAGGAAAGAGGTCAGCTATGCAGACCGGGAAGAGGTTACCGGGCTGCCGACAATGATGAAGCAGGTGGGTTTGGAGCGAAGCAGTTCTCGCTCGGCCTCGTCCTCCATGAGGCTGTCAATGAGCGGGGATGCATCTCGGTCATCCGCATGCACGGACGAACACATTTTTCTATATCTAGTTAAGAAATAATACAAATATTTAATACTCAAATTAATAATTCCATTACGATTAATTTTAGATAGATAGATAGATAGATAGATCCCGATGGAAATTTAGAAAATTTTATGCACACCAATAAATACATTAATAACAAATACTTTTACTAACTTAGTATAAATTTTACAGTAACCAGCCATCGCTGTCTTTAGGATAACCAAACCTACGTCCATACCTACCAAACTGTACAGGATAATTTACCATTCGCATTAGTGTTACCAGCTTATTAGTGCATTGGAAAGGTATTAGTACTGCACCATTTACTTCAGAGTGACTAGATACACTTTAGTTCAGTTAAACTACAAAGATGTGACAAATTTAATCTAAACCAATTTTATTACCAACATGCAAAAACAGTTTTATTTACCACGACTACGGCGCGTATAAACTGGCGATAGGGTAGCTTTCGTCTTTGCTTCTACTTTTGTTTCAGTTGTGTAGCGTAGTTACCATAGCAGCTCTGCTGTACTGTCGGACCCGTCGGACTCACCTTACTTTAAGTCTTTTTATATTTTACACTGAGTTACATATATTATAATATAATCATACAATACACATTTTTTCCATGTTTTTACGCTACAGTTTTGATTATGGCAGAAACGATATAAGCTATTTATATCTTAAACACATTAGCTATATTAAATCGCTTTTTTCCTTCGTTAGGTCACTCGTTCTGTTTGACCTGTGAGACTTTCCGTCTCAGCCGGACCCTCCCACGACTGTCACCTGATCGGAAGAAATAGTACACAGTGTTACAGTAATGTTTTGGCGGTGTGATTTTAATAGCTATATCTGCACATTTATTTTACGTTGACTACGTTGTTCATTAATGCTCTTAATTCTGTGGTTGCACAAATTCGGTTCAGGACGCGTGTCTTTTTCCTGATTCATAAAATAAACGAAATAGAATGTTTTTTTTGCTCTGCAGTGATAGCTAATTTTTTAACACGGTTTGTGTATCTCATCTGAAAACGCTGGCGTTATATACATTTATGTAAATCCTTCATGCTGCTGACCTTCATTCAAAATTTTTATCACCGCTTTCCCGTGATGTGAATGCTGTTTGTTTACATCGATAATTCTTCATCATGCCTCTGTCGGCAGCAGTCATCAGTGATGTGCAGAAGCTGGTTCTGTACGAAACTAGAGCAGTAAGTGAAATAAATTAATTAAAAAAAAAACATTTACAGGAAGGGAACAATGACTAGTTATTGTTTAAAGTTAGCTGCGTTGCCATTTACCGATATTCATTTACAGTCATCGGTGTGTTTTTCATTGTAGGTTTTAAATAGTTTGGTTACAGCTCTAAAATAATAAGTCATTTCAACGTTTCTGAATGGGATTATTCTGAAAATAACTGCATCAGATTTACAACAAAATACTGTACTTAAAATTGTACGCAGTAAAAGTTAACCTGACGCCCGTTTGAAAAGAAGCGCATAAGAGCAACCAGATTGTAATGGTTTTATGTAATATATATTTTTATGTGAAAATTTGTGTGAGCTGTTATATTTCTGACAAATTTGTTATATACAATCTGAGAACCATGCAGTTTAGATGTACGCTGCGTCGCTGTTAAATCACTGACGCAGCCAAGCGTTTCCCATTTTGAAGCACCAGGGGGCAGTAAACCACAAGCATTCACATGTGAAATTTTATCGGTTTTGGTGCGATTCCTCAAATTACATCCTTGGCTACTGATCATTGCGGTTACAGTGTAAGTTTGAAGTTGGGTCTCTAAAGTGTTACAGTACAATGACGAAGAAAAGTACTGTACGTCGTTTTAGTTGCTTAATTGAACGTTACCAAAGCTGTACAAGACACATTTCCTTATAAGATTGTGGAGCTGTGGTCCAATATGACTCCAAAACCACAAAGAAGCTAAGTGTCTGTATCCCATGGATGGAAATTGTTTAGAAAATATTAAGCAGGGGATATTACGAATAATTATATATATATACTATATCACCTATATGTAAATGATACATTGTAACACTATATAACTGATGGTATAACTGAACATCACATTATTATAGCACTGTATACCTGGTAAATTATTGCATTATTTTTAATGTAGCTTCAGCACTGTTTTTAAGCCTTTAGAGAAGCCTTCATTTTCTAAAATCATTGTCAGGAAATATATAAAATTAAGTAATTACAGTAATGCTGTACTTTTGTATGCGCAGGCTTACAGACTGTAAATAGACACTCTTTCAAGAAAATCTTTCTTTGTAATATACAGTACGATCTGTCATTTTGTTTTTCAGAGGTACTTTCTTGTTGGGAGTAATCAAGCGCAGACTAAGCACCGTGTTTTGAAAATTGACCGCACAGAACCTAAAGACCTGGTGATTATTGATGATAAGGTAGGTGCCCAGTGACCAGAATTCATTTGGCGAGTGGCTCTTATGTAATACACTACTAGCGGTAAAATTACAATACTGCACTGTATTTCACCTTTACACGAATAGGAGGCAGACGGCAGAGTTTATTATATTATAAGTGAGGGTGTGATTACCATTATGGGTGGAGGTGACAGACATTTCTTATTCTAAGTCTCTTCTAATTCAGCTCTGGGTGTCCGCTTTGTGTTGTAGTTCTCCCAGACCTTAATAAACAGACCGTGCCAAATTTCCTCACAATGGTCAATTATTTGAAATGTAGGACATGTGGGACCAGCAGGACAAATATGCCTTTATTTCACAGTTTTATGTAATTTTCACCCTGTACTGACTGTTCATACCACTTGTTGTACTTGTACGCTGCTTGTGTTGTACAGGTTCTGGTCATACTTTTGTACTATAAGGCTGTATGATGTGTTATTACACTTGTGGTTGTACTTTTGCATTATGGGCTATACTGCTTGTCCGTCCGTCCATCCATCCATCCATCCATTCACTAGCTGCTTCTCCTGGTCAGGTTTGCAGAGTGAGACTGGACCCTCTATACTGCTTGTTTTAGACAGTTTTGTTCTGCCTCACAATGGTTACATTGAAGGGGTCCTCTGGTTTGTCTCGGTGCATTACAAGCTTTTGGGAGTCAGTGCAGCTGATCCACAGCATCGACTGAGTACAACCTGAAGAGAGCGTTATTGACTGTGAGCTGTTTAATTAACATTCATCTATTGGATGCTGACTTTGCGTCACAGAGACCTTGCACCAATTAATGCGCCGAAGGCTAGAGGCTGGGTTATTAGGTTCTGATTTCAGGGTCAGCGAGGACATCTCCCTTCAGCTGAAAAGGGTTTTCCACTCAATAAAATGAGCCTGTAAGCAGCATTCAAGCCAGTCACAGCATTTAATATATTCATCCTTAAGGAAAATACGACAGTCTGCTCAGGTTCAAATCAGAATTCTGTTACATGTGTAATTCCAGAAACATCATATGCTGAGGTTCTGTGATGACTTCACAAGTCCACTGATTGTGGTATTATTTTACATCCATCCGTGAAACATAACCAATAAAGTATTTCAGATCTGGATAAAATCTATTGTTTTTGAAATACAACATAGGGGAAATCTTTTTTCATATACGCATATAAAAAATTGGTTAATATCTTCTGATCTATACTTTTGCAGTTCAACGGCCTCCAGCTGCGTGTGAAGGTTTGAGTTTGTGCTGTTAGTCAAAGTCAAAGTGAACTTTATTGTCATCTCAGCTATATGCATGTATACAGTGAGACGAGAGGACGTGGCTCCAGTTCTTACAAAGTAGTTAACATGGGGGTGTTCACACTGGTGATCTGTCCCTGGCGCTTTGGGGGCCCCTGTCAAGCTGATGATGTCTCCCCTGTTTCCCCAGCATGTTTACAACCAGCAGGAACTGCGTGAGCTGTTGGGCCGTCTGGAACTGGGGAACCGGACCAAAATTGGCCAGAAGGGGTCCTCTGGTTTGTCTCGGGCAGTGTCGGCCTGTGGCATTGTGGGTAAGGGTTAACGCCATCTTTTATTCATCTTTTTACTCAACAGGCAAGATACCCGATGGACGATGTATCGATAAAATGTCATATTATGATTATGAACATTCACATCACCATCAGTCTGAATATCGTGAGCATCGTGCTATAGGCGAAACATTTGTTTTCTCGCATAATTAACAGCTATAATGCACTCAATTCTACACAGATTTCATCAAGGTATGTTCCCTGTTCCCTTGAACAAACAGCAATGCAGTCAGAGAAAAAAGAATCTGGTAACCAAATGCACTGTTGGCTTTTCTAGTGAGAATCCCTACAACAAAAAGTATATTTTTATATAATTAATTTATTAAAATTAGATTTTCAGTTTGCAGTCCATTCAGTTTGTCACCTTTTCCCCTCTTCTGAATCTGTTTAAGGGATGTTTGATGGGCATTTTAAGCAAAAATGGAGCTTTGAGACAAAGAAATAATGACGTTATATTGTGATGCTTATCGATATTGTTTGATATGAAAAAATTATCGTGATAAAATATTTTGCCGTATCGCCCAGCCCTACACCCAGTTGATTTGCTTTAGATACAGTATGATTTTGGTATTTCCCCAAGCTGTACACTTATCAAGAGAATAATAGTTTTCCCTCTTTGCATTGAACTTACATAATTCTGAGGGCCATGGTAATATAATTAGGACTGGAGAATTTTGTCATTATGCATGACAATGTGGAGTTTTGGAGCAGTTTTTCGACCTGCAGGTTTTTGATCTTGGGCCAAGAAAGGTCTGAGTGTCTCTCAGATCTTAAATATGTTTTTCATTGCATTCCAGCCTTATCATTTGTAGACCAAGGAAATGTAATTGCCCAGGATTGTCATAGATTGTTGACTGAGGTGGGTGATTTACTTGCACAAAAATGTTCTGAGGGCAGAAGGAAAAATAACTGGTTCGACTCAGGCCTGCAGTATTTTGAGGATACTGTCTTTCAGCGTCCTTGCTGATGTTGGTAATTCATGGAGGCTTGTTATGTCCTGAGATCTACCTTGTGTCTTTCCGCCAAAGTTCCAGGTCTGGGGTTTAGCTGTCACCATGTGTCGTCCAAAGACGGCTGATCGCACGTCTGTGTCCCGTTTGCAGTTTCCACCCACCTTCCCACTAAGATGTCCTTCGTCCCACTGACCCAGCAATAGCGAGCTACGTGTGCGGTGTCGGCTGATGGGTGTGGGGGTAGTCGTTTCCTCTCCGGAATAAGCGTAATTGTCGAAATTACATTATAAAGTCAGGTTGTTACAAGCATTGTCTGTGACCTACATACAGTGACGTTTGCATGTAGGCCTGAAATGGCCTTGGGTCAGTCACGCAGTTCTGGTTTGGTGTCACACCCTCTTGGTGATGATGTCAGTGTCATTGTCATTTTATTCTGCTTTGGACCCACCAATGGCATTCAGGTAGGAGGCGGAGCCTGTGTTAAGTTCACCTGGGTTCAGAGTCTGTTTGATCGGTGCTGGAAGGCATTACAACCTTGTCCTGCATCCTCGAGCAGCTGTGCTCTTTCTTGGTGGTTATGAAACTGGCCCAGCTACTGGTTGAAAACAGCGGGAGGCTGCCATCTTTCTGAGAAGGTTTTAGTTGGGTGTTTAGAACTCATTCAGACCTGCTAGTGCTACCCAGCAAGAGAGCATCAGTCTGGCCTGGAAGCAGATTTTTAATGCGAGATGGGTAGTGCCAAGTCAGTAATTTTATTGACATTTGTAGCTCTTATTGATCTTTCCAGGATCACTTTGTGTAACAGTATCAGCGAAACAGGCAGCTGATCCTCTCCTAAGCAGAGTAACACTCATAAACAGTGACCTCGCAAGGGAAACTGAACTGGAGTAGCAAGAATTTTGACATTCAGTCACAATAATGTCGTCTACAGGATAGTTAGACACAAGGAACAAATAAAAAGGGGAAAAAATGAAAAAGGAGAATGGATATAACATTTTGGGATGAATATTAGACAACCCTGACTATAAGACACACCTCCCCCTACTTTTTCAGCAATTGTTTTATGAAAAAAAGTTTTGCAATTCCTATTCTTATCTTTATAAAGAAAAGCATTTTTATTTGACTAGAACATTTATGGAGTTTGTCATTACAACAACCACGTTAAACATAAAACATTACGTAAAATAAAGGTATTTTGGTAATAAATGAATAAAAACTGCTTCACACTGCACTTGCGCTGTGTAAATTTCTAAATTTTAGACGAAACAAACTTAATAAGCAAGAAACCCCTGGAGTCGAGTTCTGCATTTTCCTGTCCAGGTGGTTTCATGATCCCTCTGTCAGTAATTAAAAGAGCACAATCGTTTTAACACTTTCGTTTCAAAGGCTACAAAGAATTAGCCAGATGGACCTCTCAGAAGCCTATTGTTCAGGGCAAAGGAGGATACCAAGACCAGCCAGACTAAGACCTGCCTTTTCTCCTCCTGAGTGGACAGGTGGCTCTATTTATTGCTTTTGGGAGAATCGGCCAAAATTCCACCTTTTAATCAATAAATAATCTGTTGATCATTCTTTATGGGAATACACACCCACCGCATTTTAGGCTTCCTCCCTTTCTCATTACTTTATATATTATCACATGTGGCACAGCAGGTGTCGCTGTGATCAAGAAACAGGACTCATCTATAATCATATGCCATGGTGTGTTAGTCATAGGTACACTACATGGGTGTAGGTTTGGTTTTAGCATTGGTATGGACCAAATCAGCCCCGAGCCCCCCGCCCCCTAAACACACACAGTCCTCCCACAGTATTGTTGAGCCTTTGGTCCACCAGACAGGATGCACCAGTCTATTTCTGGTCATAAGAGCAAGGTCTTCATCAGCCAAGATTTCATTGCCTCTGTGTTATGTTACATTACGTTACGTTATGTTGTGTTACGTTATGTGAGCGCGATTGGCTCATGTGACCTAGAGCTTATGTACTAGGTGAACATATGGGAGTGTCCCTTTCTGCAGGTTTTGTGCGGTTCTTGGAGGGATACTACATCATCCTCATCACCAAAAAGAGGAAGATGGCGGATATCGGGGGCCACTCCATATACAAGATCGAGGACACAAACATGATCTACATTCCCAACGACTCCGTGCGGATCGCGCACCCAGACGAGGCGAGGTGAGACCAACCTGGATGCAGAACAACAAGCAGGTGCTAGGGAATTGGTGCTATTGGGGGAGTGGGTGAGGGGGGGGGGTGGCACAACGGGATAAAGGTAATTAATTTGCCAGATAATTAGAGGATTCCGTCTTGTCCGGGGGCTTAACAATCACCCTGGTGACACTGAAACAATACGTTCTAAATGTCCCCTGTCCCTCTCCCCCCCACCACAAACAGACAAACACTATATCACATGACTTGATCCTAATTACCAAGCCGCAAGGATCAGCATGGGCCCCAGTCATGCATAACCCAGCAGGACGTGGCAGCCCCCGGTTACGGCGACCTTGACAAGTCGCGGAGGCCTTGTGGGTGCCAGGCTTTTGTGCTCGTATTTCCACGAGGAGCTGGGAGGCAGCCTGTCGAGCGTCTACAGCACGACCAAGAAACTGAAGGCCCTCATTTTCATCACAACCAGCCACTGCAGAGCAAACCCTCACGGCACCAAATCCACTGTTTTCTAAGCCAGACATTTAGATGTAGCATGGGCGCCCACCCAAGTATTGCGTATAAACCTTGATGTTCTTCGACGGATTTAAAAAAGAATAACAGCTGTTTTGGTCAATCCACCAATTCCATTATTATAGCCGAAATGGTTTTTGCATTTATAGTTTTTCATCCACCTGACATTGGCTGAGAGAGATATATTTAAGTCCTGCATAATTTCATAGTTTCTCACTAGTAAAAACTGATCTGTGTATTTTTACCTTATCACCTTACTCATTTTTACATGATTGACCAAAGAACATAAGAACTATACAAACGAGAGGAGGCCATTCGGCCCATCAAGCTCGCTTGGGGAGAACTAAACTAATAG
>JAODJX010000111.1:990341-1006957 GCA_026776945.1 Isichthys henryi
TGCGTAGTCACCGTGAACTGTACCGAGACATTGCGTAGTCACCGTGGACTGTACCGAGACATTGCGTAGTCACCGTGAACTGTACCGAGACATTGCGTAGTCACCGTGGACTGTACCGAGACATTGCGTAGTCACCGTGGACTGTACCGAGGCTTCACAAAGTCACTGCTGACTGTACTGTGGCTTTCCAAGGTAACTGCGGACTGTCCCGGGGCCTTGGATGGTCACTCTGGACTGTCCTGAGGTTCCTTGTAATCACTATGGACAGTATTGAGAGTCGTTGTCTGGACCATGCAAAGTTGGTTCATCCCGGATCTTATACAAGGCCTCAGTACAGTCCGTAGTTCATGGTGAATTTCCCTTTGTGTCCCTCAATTCCAGCAAACTGTGCAACGTCCTGGACCGTCTTGGCCTCATCGCTGAGAATGTGGTCAGGCGGACTGGCTTCTTTGTCAACCGTGCTGACCTGCACTGTCACACCCTGCGGCCTGATGAGAGGTGTGTTTAAACCCCCTGTCCCCACTGGATGTTTTTCTTTGGGTTGTCCCCAGGGGCTCCCCGCTTCCTCTAACATGCCATTTGAAACACAGCTCCGTTGTGTCCTGGCAGGTGGGGCGATCTTGGAGGCTACCTCACTACCTGTGGACGCATGCAGGTGCAGTCTGCTGACGGCGTGGGGGGGGCTCTCCTTTGGGGGGGCAGTAACACGAGATTGGTGGGAGACTGAAATACAATAAATATAGTATCTGGGTCTGTATATCTGTCGGCGCCCCCCCGCCCACCCCCAATGAGTACAGTAAGCATGTATGTGTGTCACAGGGTTGTGGGAGTGTTGGTGGATGGGGTGGGGGGGGAGCTGTTTGCCAACTGTCTGAATAAGCGGGATTGAGGAACTGCAGGAAGATTTTACAAAAATACATAAAAAAAAAACTAGTATGCAGTAGTTGTGTTTGTCTAGGGCTTTCCATCAAAGCTTGTTGTATGTTAAGTTGGCACTGACGGCGACCTCTACTGTCCTGGGACAGACGGGTGTACTCCGGACCAACTGCGTGGATTGCCTGGACCGGACCAACACAGCCCAGTTTATGGTGGGGAAGTGTGCCCTAGCCTACCAGCTGTACGCTCTGGGCATGGTAGACAAACCCAGGCTGCAGTTTGACACAGACTGCGTCAGGTAGTGACCTGCGGGGTGGGGCGGTGGAGGTGGTGGTGGAGTGGGAGGTTCTGTTCTGTTTGGGTGACCGGGTTTCACAGCACTGTCATCTTAATGGTAATGGTAGTGGTACTTTATTGATCCTGAAGGAAATTCCAAAAGTTACTACAGCCACATAAAAACTGATATCACTGCACATATTCAAAAGAAACAAGGCAGAATTCTGTATTGCACAATTGCAATATTTAAATATTTAAATATAATACTGTTTTAGAGAGCTGGTGACTGAGTGGGGTGACGGGTGAGGGGGGGCACTTATAGTAGCATCTGATGGCCACTGGGAGAAAAGACCTTAGATAGTAGAGCTGTGTGAGTCTCTTGCTGAATGTGCTTCTCTGTTTGGCCAGGATGTGATGCAGGGGGTGTGAGGCATTATCCAGTATGGACTGAATCTTCCTGAGTGTTCTGTTTTGGATGGAGGTTTCAAAGGAATCCAGGCGGATTCCCAGAACAGAGCTAGCCTTCTTAATCAGTTAATTAAGTCCTTCTTAGTAGTATTGTTACACCTCCCATGTTGGAGACCGGAGTTCCTGCCCTGCTCTGTTTGTGTAGAGTTTGTGTAGCGTTTGTGTAGAGCATACCTATGTTTCCTCCAGGTGCTCTGCTTTCTCTTGCTGTGCAAACACATGCAATTAGCCTAATTAAAATCTGTACACTGCCCATCGTGTGTGTGTGTGCGTGTGTGTATGTGAATGTATGCATTATGTGGCCTGTGATAGGCTGGCATCCCATCCAGGGTGTCCCCTAACCTCTTACCATGGCCCTGCCATGATCCTAGTTAGAATATGAAATAAGATAATGTACAGATGGATGGATATTGGCAGATACAGACCTTTTCCTGACCTATCTGGTGTAGTAATGATTGAGGTACAATTCTGTCATTGAATTGAATGAATTTTGATAGCATCTGTCACCTTGAAGGAGGTGGTATATGGCTCAGCCTGCGATCAGAAGGTATGAAGGCGGTTAACCCCCCAAACTTGCTCGGCGCGTCTTGTGAAATGGAAGGTGCAGTACATCTAAAGAGAACTTCTCTGTAAGGATCAATAAAGTATCACTGTTCTCTTCTGGGGATGGGTCTTGTGTAGAAAAAGGGTCGTGTGTAGAAAAAGGCATGGCGAGCCGTACCATGCCACAGGCTGGGGACTGAGCCTGGTGTTGTATTACCCCTCTCTGTCCCAGGCTCTTTGAAGAGCTCTATGAAGACCACGGAGACACGCTGTCACTGCAGTACGGCGGCTCGCAGCTGGTCCACCGGGTCAAGACCTACCGGAAGATCGCCCCCTGGACCCAGCATTCCAAGGACATCATGCAGACCCTGTCCCGTTACTACAGCAATGCCTTCTCAGGTGACACCTGCCGTGTCGCACGTTATGCATAGAGAAATGCGTAAGGCCAGGACTCCCCTAAGCAACAGATGCTTTGCATTATGGGAAAAGAAATAAACAATGCCAGCATTTGCTTTTCAGCTGTCCCCCGCGGACGAAAGACCAGCGTGGTCAGTAATCGAGCGAACATCGCTCTCCTGATTACAGTGTTAAATAAAACATTAAGAACAAATAAATAAGGGATAATGAGATCCACCGTGGGCTTTTCTTATTGCATTTACAGCCCTGGAAATCGAAGGCCGCTCTGTGTTACGACACAACTCTCAATCGGAGCTTCATTAACTCCGTTTATGGGGAGTCTGAAAAAGATGCATACATATGTTCTGCTGGACCTGCGGATTACGCAGTGGGCTTTGTTACGAGAGGGCCGAGGATTGACATTTAATGCTGGCGGCCCGCTGTGTGATATTTCCTGGGTATGAGAGGATGTTCCCAGCTCCTCTTTATGAGGCAGAGCCTCGCTCCTGCTGCTGTAAAACCTTCACGCCACTCGGGTGTTATGGGTAGATCGTGTCCCTGTTTGCCATCGAAGCAGGGCAGTGTTGCCGCGGTTTCCGCATACTGTTCGCTGGCCCAGGATTGGCTGAGGGCGGTCTGAGATGGCCGCCTTTGCAGTTTTAAAGTGTATGTGGGTGTGTGGATTATCTTTATATTATATTGTGGGGACCAAATATTTTCAGGTCCCCACAACGATCTGTGAAGATGCAATCAAAAACTAAAAATGACAAAAATCTCGTATTTTGTTTGGTTACGTATGAGTAAGGTTAGGGCTGGGTTGGGGTTAAGGTTGTCATGTTGGGATTTAGAGTTTTCCCCAGAGAAAAGAATGAAGAGTCCTCACAGAGATAGAATTACCAACCTGTGTGAGTGTGTGTGTGTATGTGTGTGAGGGTCTCACACCTTGCATTCTTCCCCTGGCTGTTTTGATTAAGTAGGAAGGGAGATTTATCTGGCTCCAGCTCAATTTACAGAGAGTTTAGGAAACAGGGAGCCATTGGCTATGGGCCGTAGCTGTCTGTCGAAGCTGTCTCTGGGAGTGGCTGGCTGTGGGTGTAGCTGTCCATGGATGCTGTCCTTGGGTGTAGCTGGCTGCGGGTGTAGCTCTCCATGGGTGCTGTCCTTGGGTGTAGCTGGCTGCGGGTGTAGCTCTCCATGGGAGCTGTCCCTGGGTGTAGCTGGCTGTGGGTGTAGCTGTTCGCGGGAACATCTCTGGTCGTAGCTGGCTGTGGGTGTATCCACCCCCCGCATGCAGCCTCCCATGTGTCTGTGACCAAAGGCCCGTCAGAACCCTGGCCAAATCAAGAGGGGCAATCAGGCCTAGACCTAAGCAGACATCTTCCGTCGTGCTTGAAGTGCCTAAACCGTTGCAGCTGGCCCAGCCTCCCTCTGAACCGGAGGTGGAGTGAGGTGGGGCGGCACGGAGGGGGTGGTGGGTGCCAGAGCATAACCGCCCAGACAGGCCAGCATCTCCTGTCACTGTGCCCTCTGACAAGATGCCTTTCTTTGTCATGGTGGTGGTTATATTTCCAATGCCTGGTAATTTATCTGATCGCGAGGCTGGTGCCTTTCACTCCACTCATCCGTCTCTCCATCCCTCCCTTCCTCCCTCCAGGATGATTTGATAATGTCTGACCTGATTCTACATGTATTACCTTCTAATTCATTTCTTTAGAAAAGCGTGACTCTTCCTGATTCCCCATCCCTCCTAAAGCAGAATGTTGTGTGTGTGTGTGTGTCTGTCTGTCTGTCTGTTTTTTCTTGCAGTTCTTGCATTGTGGGGACCCGATTTCCCCACAGTGAGATTAAAAACCTGTTGTTTTGACCTTTACAATAATGTACAAATGACAAAAATCTGTGAACACAATCAGAAAACTAAAAACACTGTAAGTCTTGTATTTTGTTTGGTTACTTATGGTTAAGGTTAGGGCTGGGTAGGGGTTAAGGGTGATCAATTTTGGGATTAGGTGGACTCATGGTGGCACTCTATGTCTCGCCCTGACTGGTCTACTTAGCTCAGAAGAGGTGTGGTTGTGCTGTTTTTACTTGGAAGGTGCTGGAGGGGTGCATATTGATATGCTAAGCCCCCAGACCTGGTACTGAGACCAGCTGTATGGCCATTTCCCCCACATCAGCTTCCCAACAACTTTGGGCATTACGGGGGGGGGGAATGTAACCCTGCTCATTTATCCAGTGGTCATATGCAGCTCATAAAAATTAACTGTCCTACAGGTGTTCAGAGACAACCCACACAACCATTTATTTCTCCACAAAAACTGCACGTCTCTGAGGGCAGGAAACATTGTGATGGGCATCGAAAAACGTTCCTCCAGTGAGAATAAAAAAAAAAAACAACAAAAACTCGAGATTAAAGCCACTTTTGACGATGTGGTTTAGGAACTTTCATCCGACTCGATTTTCCTAGATTACAGTCTTTTCATTCATGATGGGGGTGGATCAGTCCATTTGCTTTTCTGAAAATTACGACCACGAGTCCGACCCCGTAACCAGAACAGGTGAAGTCTGAGTCTGTCTGTTCACGCAGTCCGGTGGGCCCTCTCTGGGTCTTGCTTCGCTACTTTCCTGCAGACGCCGACAGGCAGGACGCCATCAACCTGTTCCTGCAGGTCTTCCAGCCATCCGAGTCCTGTCCGCACCTCTGGGAGCTGCCGACCGACTTCTACCTGCACCAGAAGAACACCATGCTGCTTCCGCACGAGCGCAGAAGGTAGCCGTGCCGCCCCCCTTCCTCTCCATTTATTGGTTTTATAACTTCATTCATTATTTTCCAAAAAATATATATCACATTGGAAACAACCAGAAGTTTTAAGTAAATCATTCATTTCTAGGTACTAATAAACTGAAACCCTGAAAGAGCTATTCTGAATTACAAACTTAATTGACAAGTAGCCTCATTGAGTACTTTTTAATTAGGAACAGCTTTGCCGTAACATAAAACACCAAATATTGGTGCTTAGTATCCCTTTGGGAGTCAATGACTACAATTGCAATTAATAGCAAAATAGCAAGAACAGAAATGAATGAGTCGGTCAAAAAAAATTATGACGGTTAATAAAAAGAAAATGTCTTGCGGAAGATATGTGCGGATAGGTGAAACATTGCTTGTGAGAGGACTTTTATGAAACCGATAAATTTGCAACGTTTTGTACAGAACCAAGGAAGCGTACGAAGACTTTCTGTGAACACTGTAGGTACCACTGTCGGAGTTAAGATGTCTGCTTAAATCATTTTCACGGTGGCTTCAAATTTTTTTGTGAACAAGTAATTCCTGCCATTTCTGATGTCCTCTTTCTTCCCTAAAAACCCCCCACCATTACTACCATCCACACATATTGCCACACCACCCCGAAAGACTCATACTTTGATTTTCTTATTATTTTTTATATGAGACCACCATTTTTGTCACATTTATTTCGCTGATCATGGTCACGGTCCTTGTTCTCACACTATGGTGTGGCAGCGCCGGGTTCCATCGCCCTCTAGAGGTGGCAGCCTGTAATGAACCAGCATGGTGGTACCTGCACCCAGTTCAGTTCAGGGTGTCCATGACTGGGCGGTGTAGTCATCCCCCGGCCCCCCTATGCTGTTATTCTCAACCCCCGCCTTTTAAAAGATGTTCCTTCTTCATTATTTACAATGTTTATTGCCCCCCCCCACACACACACACACACACACACAACATCTGCAAATCAGTTAATGGTGCGGCAGGTCGATCCCATGCTTTTACCCAGACTTTAAGGTGTCCGTGAGTCGCTTGCGTAATGGGTTTAGGTTTAATCAAGCAAATTGCTTGAAACTACCATTGAGTGATGATGAAAGCATCACCATTATGATAAAAATAAATAAATAAATAAGAATTGGGCTGCAGGTTCAATCGAACAATTTTCCCAGCACCGGATTTGCTCCCCCAGTATTACTGTCTGAAGGGTGACAAAAGATAGACTGACGTCACAGCTCAGGGAATAAAAAAAAATCAAAAAGCAGGGGGCCACCTACCTCTGACACACACCGCCCTCTACCACCCCCCCGTCATCTGCTCTGAAGTGAAGTTACAGTTACTTGCCAACCGGTTTATATGATTTCTCGATGTGTCTCAGTATCTCCCCACCTGTATGTATATATGTATTTTAACCCCCAAAATGTATTTGAGAATTTGTCACGGCTAATCACTGAAGAACCAAGAATGCTCACTCAGTTCTTTGTATGTATTTTTTTTAACAGACAGTCTTTTACAAGCAGAATGCAGGTTATACTAATCATATAAAGTCTCCCTTATGTCCTTTCACGTCGCAGTGTGGTAAACGGGTGATACTGCATATCTGACTTTAATTACATCCTTACTTCCTGGGTCCAGTGATGGCTAAATACCTGCTTTTGCTGCTGCTCGATGTCCGATATACATGACACTAAATGTGAGAGCAAACGTGACCCCCCTAGTCATAAATTAGTAGCTGACCTGCTGAATCTCCCATCCTGAACGCACCTTTAATTTGCAGTGATACATCACAATCTGCTGCTATTCTCACCAGCCAACTTGTTTCCCCAGCTACACGTTTTGGTGGTCGGAGGATTTGCTGAAGTTCCTGCCGCTACCCTATGATGAAGGTATTCATCGTTACGCGTCATTTTTGTGACAATACCATTTGCTCACCGTTCGGTATGTATTGCAGTTTTGGGGTCACAGTATATTATCGAAACATTCAAACATTCGGTATGCAATCTGCTGTTGTATAATGATGTTTAAATTCTAGTCCTCAAAAATAAGATGACCCCAGTTTTTTGGATATATTTTTTTTTTTGGGGTAAAATCCCTGTCTTATATTTGCGCCAGTGACTATAGGAAAATGTCAGGCATATCATAATACCGCAGTTCAGCTGCGCGTATCGAATCGTCAGGGGTGTACCCAACTGTTCGATAATGTATTTTGTTACACGGTTAAGTAAACATGTTGTGACCAAGGTAAATATACGGTTATTTGGAAAAATAAAGAGTTCACTGTTTAATTAAAGTGTGATATGTTTTTTTTTCTTAAATATTAGGATACAGAATCCTTACCGTTGCCATGGCCCTAAAACCGTGAACCAAAACTACTGAACCATGAGCAAACGGTATCGTTACACCCCTAAGGATGATTGCTGTTTTCCTTAATTTCTTAATCTTAAAAATTTTATTGTCAAATTTAAATTACAAAATTATTTTTTTTGACACCTGGGGAATGGGAGTGGATTTTCAGGGGAATATATGAAGGTCTGTGGGGGTCGTTGGGGTGATAGAACGTTCTGGAGTCTGGGTGGGGTGGGGTGGGGTCTCCTGAGGGCTCCGGCATTCGTGCAGACGTCATGTGACCTGTGTCTCTGCAGCGCCCTGCGAAGAGAACAAGCGGCGGGTGTGCGGCAGACGGCTGAACCACTACGACGAAAGCATAGACATCTACCACGAGTTCTTCCGGCCTTTTGAGCTCTCCTGCTTCGATGACAGCTACTGTGTGGCTATGACCAACTCTGCCAGGTGTGGCCCCTCGGTCGTGGGGCCTCCGGGGCCCGACTTGCCAGCTCTAATGCAATGGGCACCAGGGCTTCCTGAATAAGATATGTAGCACTGTTTAGAAATGTCTAAAGCAGTTTATCTGGGCAGTAAAGTACACCACCCAAGGTGGGTGGTGTAGCAGATAATGACTGTACCTTCAGCTCTCTGTTCCTCAACCTGCTATCTCCCATCAGGCCGTGCTGCTGTGTCCTGCTCTCAATGGCTGTGCTCTTTAACCCTCTGAGAAATCTTGTCAGGTTTTAGTCACTCACAGGTGCCTAATGGTGGCGGTGAAGGATACTGGCCAATCACCTGGATTATGGTCTTTAGAATGTGACCCTATTCCAAAGTGCCAATGTAGGCGCCGAGTCTTTGGAAAGGTTGCTGTCTATCTAGACTAACACCCGCCTCCGCGGCTGGTGATGTCACCCTACCAACCCTCAAACCCCGCCCCCTCCCAGTTCTGCCCGGGCTGAGCCTATTCATAGACCATCTGCAGGTCCCTTGCAGGCTGAGCTGCATGGGCCTTCATTAGATTTACATGAGCTGCTGGTATCCGAGCCCCTTCTCCTGTGTGAAGCAGGAACAGCAAGAAGTGTAAGCAGAAGACTGCAGTGGGCTGTGCATAGACAGTGTATATAGACACCTGTGAATAGAGACACCCACTCACACTCAACCAGCCAGTACCTGTTGACAAAGAAAGTACAAATCTAAACCAAGGATTTATTTCAACCAACCAGTTGAATATAAAGAGTCACAGAGTACTCAATTGGTTGGTTGAAACAAAATCTTGGACTGGATTTTTGTACTTTCTGGACCTGAACTTTCCACCTCCATCTGTAATGGCTTATTTTTGTGAGTAACTTTACACTGCTTTACAGTCATCTTTTGAATGCAGGCTTTTCACTTCCTGGGCTTTTTTGCTTCATCACAGCTTGTCTCTAAGGCTTTTCCTTAATTTTTTTGTGTTGTCTCGCAGGGAGTTCATGCCGAAGACCGTGGGGGTTGACCCGAGCCCCTTCACAGTCCGCAAGCCTGAGGAGACAGGGAAATCTGTGCTGGGGTGAGGCTCCAGCACCTGATTAGACATGCGCTCCGTCGGTCACAGTCTTTTACAGCCTCCTGCGTTCCCATTATCTATCATACTGGAGGGCAGTCCTGGAAACGCCTATGGATGGATCCCCTTTGCCTCAGTCTCGCCTGTGTGGAGTTTGCATGTTTTCCCAGTGTGGCACAAGCCTTCTCTGGGTACCCAAGTTACCATCTGCAGTCCAAAGATATGCAGTTAGATTAATCAAGGTCTCTAAATTGCTAGTAGAATATGATTGGTTGCATGTGTCCTGTGATGTATTGGTATCCCGTCCATGGTGCCCCCCATCCTTGTGCCGTGTTCTGCCTGGGACTGGCTCCAGACCACACCTCCCGTGACCCTAAACAGGATTAGGGCTTA
This sequence comes from Isichthys henryi, assembly GCA_026776945.1. NCBI lineage: Eukaryota > Metazoa > Chordata > Actinopteri > Osteoglossiformes > Mormyridae > Isichthys > Isichthys henryi. The sequence continues at coordinate 999,938 of JAODJX010000111.1, forward strand.
GAAGACTGACAGATGGATGTTCTTTTCCAGCTTTGAAGTCTTTCCCCTGACATGTGTACAAGTTTAAAATCTTCATTTTAAAATCTGTTTTGATTAAGTCTTTTATTACTTCGTTTTGGTCCTGGATCTTAACGGCATCGAAAATGGGCCTTCTGAAATCCTTCCCAGCAAACCCTAATTGTTCTTTTGAGGTTCCAGTGCCATGTTAATTTCTGTGGATTTTAACACCGTGCGTAAGAAGTGCACTGGGGCCCGATTCATAAGAAAAATGCTAAAATCTCAGCCCCTTAAGTGGAGCTGCTTCCTGCGTAATGGAAATGAGGCCACTTTCATGCTCTGTCACAGCACCGGCCACTTTTCGGCTGCCTCTCGCTGTTGCAGTTTTTACCCCCGGCTCACATGAGCCGTGTTGCCTCGGGGAGGCTTGACATATGTGAGAGCCATGACACCAAGGATAGCGGAGCGTCTGTCTGACAGGCGTGTTTCTGACACACATTCCTGTGAGCTATTAGCATCGTCAGTAAGTGTTTGACCAGTATGGGGTGACTTTCCCTGCATGTTGCCATGTGACAAGCAGTGCCTAAAGATTGCCGTTGAATAGAATAAAACAGTGATACTTAGTGTTTTCCAATGAGGTTCTCGGGGACCAGTGGACATACATTTTTGCTCTCCCAGCTCTGAGGGAGCAAAAATGTGAACTGTGTGACAGGGATCTTGGAGGGAGCAAAAACATGGACTGATTGGGAAGCAGTGCTTTACATGATATATGGCGAAATTCTCTTTTCGCCTTTCCCGTCTTGACGCATATCCAGGTGAGAGCAAGCTCGGGGCTTATTGCATTGGGTTAACTGAGGCTGGGGCTCAAACTGGCGACCTGATCATCAGCACAGTATCTTAGCCAGCTATGCCACACCCCCCCGCCCCCCCAGCTGGGTAGTACTGGCGTTGGGGTAAGTTCACAGTCATAATTCTCAATCCTGAAGATAACCTGCTGCTGTAAGACCCATATCCACAGGAGGCCTACCCCTCTATCAGTAATGCACATATTATTAGACTTCTCTGCCATTCTGCCAGTAACATGTCGCCACGAAAGCTTTTAAAATATTTGATGCGTGTCTTATAATATTAATTTTGGTGTGTATTTTTTTTCTAGATAGCTTTGTCAAGATATTTATTTGCTTTTTTGTTAATCTGTAAATGTATTATATATATATTTATTATATAAATTTATTATGTGAAATATATATATATCACATATCCAATTTTATCTGTTTCATATCTCTATATGAATGCTTATTGACTGAACGTAGTTCTTGCCATAAATGCTGACATGGCATTAAGTATTGAAGTATCTCCCTACTTCCAGTGGATAACTTGAGGGTACAGCCCCCCCTCCAAAAACACTATGTATAGCTGTACGGCTGTACTTGCTACCCCTAATAGGACTGTCCTTATTCATTTTTATGGAATGGGGTGAACCGTTTTGTCCAAACCCCCACCTGAAGAGGCTTTAGCGTTTGGTCACGGTCGCCCCTTCCTCTCTAACTCTGTATGCCTGCCCCCCCACCCCCTATTCCCACCAGCAGCAAGAGCAGCAGGGAAGAGGCAATGCTCCAGCGTAAGACTGCCGCCAGCGCTCCGCCCCCCCACAGCGAGGAGGTGGTATCAAGCAGCTCCGAAGATGATTCCGAAGAAGAGCGGGAGGACGAGGGTGCGGCTTCACAGCGCTCCACGCCCATCAAGCTGGCCGAGGTCATGGAGGGCACGCGCATGCAGGAGGTGGGCACGGCCCCCATGCAGCTCCTCCCGTTACTTAGCTCAGCGTTATTCTCACACCGACTCACAGTGCCGTCACTGATGCGTTTATCTGAAGGGAGGGAACCTGTAGCTTTTCCTTTCTTTACTGATCTCCTGAATTGACCAGAGCCCCTGCCTCGTGATCCAGAAGATTTTGAGGGAACCCTCAGATACTTGCCACATTAAGTGGGTTTAAGGGAATCCCAGTGCATTAATCCGAGGGAATCAGGGAACTGTGAGGATTTCCATGCACGATGCGGTGAAGAAGTTTGATATTCCTGTCTCCCTTTAAGGGGCCTGCTACTCCAGGCACACAAGCCATGTTTTTCTTTGCAAAGACTTCCAAAAATTAATGCAAGACGCAGATCTCAGTGCTGTCATGCTGGGTTAATGCAGATGGAATCCATGCTGAAGTAAGCAGTTAGTTACTTGGCTTGTTACCTTAGTGTCATGAATGCAGATCAAAGTCAGACATCTCGCATGTTGCTTTGGGCTTTCATTGTCAAACCTCTGGCACTTAATAATGCTCATTATTCCATCCTCTGAGGTGGAAGCTGTCCTCCCTGTCATGTTTTGGTCCTTGCCTCCGTGCGGAGAGTAGGCTTGGTGCCTGCCTGCGATAAAAACCTGCACGTTCCCATCTGAAGATGATTCATATGTTCAGATCATCATTTAATAGCAAAGTGAGTTTTCCCATAGCGGGGGGTGGTGTGTAACCCAGTAGGATATGGATCCCTGGCTGTGTCCATAAGGTTGTGGGTTTGAATCACATGACTGGCATAGTAAGCAAATCACTTTTGGGCCCGTAAGCATGATCCCAGGGGTGCGGGATGCTCGTGTTTTGCTCTGTCTCTATGGACAATAGTGTCTGCTAATTACACGAACTCTATGGAGTGCACCAGCATGCCGTCTCCCCGTGGAAAAGCTTTCTGTGTCTGAAGCTGCAGTTGCTTGTGAAATTTTACTTCTGACCCTTTTTAGTGGTCATCAAAAACTGCGTTCCCCTTTGTACCCCTGCTGCCTCAATCTTACCTTAGATCTTGACTGCTACACTTGCTCCCTTCAGTAAACATCAAATGCAAAAGTATCATTCTTAAAAAATAATAGTTACTTTGGATACTGGTCTTCGGTATGCTGGTTCATAATGTGTATTTTGTGTGTGTCGTTGAAAGCCACCTGTGCATCTGTGAGGGAAACATGGCGACATTTCCCAAGAGGTTGGTACTGAACAACAATCACACTGGACTCTGAGCCACCCCTGCTGTCCGCTCTTCTGTTATGGAAATACTTTAAAGTATCCTTGTCTCTCTGTGACTCAAGAAGGTCTCCAGAAGTTGCTATGGCAACAAGCGTGTGAAAGACAGGCAGCATTTTCCACAAAGAGCACGAGGCCTTAATGATCCTCCCTGAAGGAGAGCCCAGCGTAGACACAGCTCACCCCAAGAAGATGCCTTTGGTTGCAAACGTATTTGTCACTCTGGGGTGTCACAATCCTCTTCCAGGTCCGAGGGATGGTTCTGTGGGCTCACCGTTAGGAATATTCAGATGTTCTTCAAACATCAGCATGAAAGCTGAACCTGAGTACAATCCATGCCTGATGGTACACTATCAGAAAAAAGTACCAGTTTGTAGGTAAATGTACCTTTTAAGGTACAGAAAAGGACTCTCAGGATCATTTTCGTGCCAATCGGTGTACATCAATTCTGTTTGTGTCCTGGGGTACAAAACTGTACCAGAGCTGTATCTTTTTTCTGACAGTGTAAAGGCAGTAGTAGTTAACAAGTCATTGTGATAATTTTTTTAATCAGGGTCAACAATCGGGAACACGGGAATGCTTAGTCCTGTACACCGTGTTATGAGGAATGTATTGTTCCTAATGATATTTTTCAGCAGAGTGATCAAAGTGAATTCTTAATTCTTAATGATAAAAGTTAATTTATTTGGAGAGAAAATGTTACATTAGTCGGTCGCAGAACAGAAATAAAAGAAAAACACTTGATTATCAGTGTGCACAATTATTAGGCAACCAGAAAGTAAGTGGATTTCTCTCTCTTCAGAATTAGTAAAGGATGGTGTCCTTCACTAGCCTGTCCATTGAGACGTGATCATTCCCATTCATGACATTTGAGCTTGTGTGCCTTGTTGATTGGAAGTTGTTTGAGCCTTTGTGACCTTAGCACACTCCACATAGCGCACTGCACATACCACACAACACTCTGCACATACCACACTGTGCATAGCACGCTGCACGTACCACACAACACTCTGCACATACCACACTGTGCATAGCACACTGCACAGAGCACACTGCACATAACACACTGCACATAACACACTGCACATACCACGCTGTACATAGAACACTGCACATACCACACAACACTCTGCACATAGCACACTGCACATACCGCACTGCACATACCACGCTGTACATAGCACACAGCACATACCACATATTCTGCACATACCACGCTGTACATAGCATGCAGCACATACCGCACTGCACATACCACGCTGTACATAGCACACAGCACATACCACATATTCTGCACATAGCACACTGTACATAGCATGCAGCACATACCACACTGCACATACCACGCTGTACATAGCATGCAGCACATACCACACTGCACATACCACGCTGTACATAGCATGCAGCACATAGCACTCTGCACATAGCACACTGTACATAACACATAGCACATTGCACATAGCACACTGCACATAACACATTAATAATCAATTCAGAATACAGTTTTGAAAAATGGCGGCACTCGATGCTAAAGGGTTTATGGAAGATTCCCCATTCATTTGACACAAGTCGTTGGCAGTTAATTTCTGTGTTATTTTGTCTACATACTTATTCTGTCCTTTTTGGCTGTTAGCCACAGAGTACTTGATTGTACAGTGATGACATTTTAAGTCTGGTTTTACATTTTTTTTTTTATCGCTTTAAGGTCCTTTTTGGCCCATTTTAATAGTAATAACAATTTGCCTAATAATTCTCCACAGGGACGTATCCATGGTTTCCTGTTCTACTCCAGACAGAGAGTACTCACACTAAATACTCAACATTCTCTGTTTTTAAACAGTCCATTGTTAATTGGAGATTCATCTGGACTAAAAATATTGGTCTGAAGTAAGGTTATAATTAAAACACACACTTGCCTATAAATTTTACACCCAGCGTATACCAGTGGTTCTCAGTCTTGGTCCTGGTGCCCCCCCCCCCCCCCCCCCCCCCAAAGGATTAAAGGATGACAGTAAACTGAAAGCAAAATACTGTTCTCACTGCATTTTTATTCTTTAAATCCCCCCAATTTTCTGAGTTTGCACTGGAGATGTTTTCCTCATCCAGTCTAAGACTGACTCACTAACTGGGCTCGACCAGGGTCGGATTCATCACTTCTGGGGTCCCCTGTCCCATTGGTGTAAAGTTTGTGACCAATAGGCAGCCCCAAACCTCAGGGGTCCCATGCAAATGCGTAGTGGTAAACACCACCCAGATGGCCCTGAAGGAGGAACAGTCACAGAACAGTACAGGAAAGCTCACCTGAGGATCTGCTGGCTGAAGGTGTCTTTCTGCTCCATGGAGACACGGGAGGAGGGAAAACTGGGACGCTGGAGGACCTCCTTCAGCCACAGCGACAGCAGGGCGAAGCAGTGCTTGTTCATGGAGAAGAGGATCTCTGCAAACTGGTCCATCAGATTACGGGATGACTGGCCCCCAATGCCCTAGAGCGAAGGATACGCAGAGGGAGAGTGGAAGAGAGATGGGGAGAGAGAGAGAGAGAGAGAGAGAAGCAGAGACAAAGGAAGGCAGAGAGAAAAAGAGAGGGACAGAGAGGAAGAGAGAGGCAGTGAGAAAGAGAGAGAAACAGAGGAAGGCAGAGAGAGAGAATGAGGAGAGTGAGGTACAGAAAGAGGGAGGGACAGAGTGGAAAAAAGAGAGAAAGGAGAGTCACGGCCATCGTCGTCCTGAGACATCCCACTGACAGCAGCCTGGGGAGCACCTCACCTCCAGCACGGCCTGCAGAAGCAGCTTGCCGTCCTCCTGCACCACCTGACCCACCGGAGGAATGTCCCCACAGTGAGGCAGCAGCTCTGTCTGTAGGGGGCGCAAAAGAGAGCAGGTAGTCATGAGCCCTGACCAGCACCACCAACTCACTGGGACGGTGAAGAGCTTGTCTTCAATGAAATATTATATAAAAACAAAAATATACCCCGGCTAAGAAACCATGACAGGTGTACAGAGTGCTCAGAATAATTTTGAGACGTGTTGTTACTTACAAAGAAGAGGCAGGTGGACTTGACAGTGGGGGGTTCTGGGAACTTGAGAGACAGCACACCTGTTTAGGGGGTGAGAGGGCAGAATGAAAATGACTCAGACACTAAATGCTGCTTCGTCCTTCCAGAAACACTACTTTGACCATGTGGCAGATGTCTAGCTGCTTGAACTAGTAGTGACACAAGAATTTGGCAGGGTCTATGAAGGTCATATGCTGGAACCTGCACCCTGTTTCCGTACGGCTGGAAAAACAGCCTCATCGCGTCATTGTTCAACCCGCACTTGGAAGTGATAATCTGGCCAAAACAGTGACTGATAATCTCCCAGTATACTTTGCTGTGTCAAATTTATGAGGTATTTCCCCTATCTCAAGGACCCAACACTGAAATCTCTCTGCTGACCCTGGGGTTTGAACCGGCAACCTTCTGATTACAGACAGCATCCTAACTTGCTGAACCACACCCCCCGCCCCTCCAAATTATTAATGTACTAGTGGCTAACTCATAAAGATTGAAGCTATAAGGATGTTAAATCAATGCCTATCCTGGGATTAGAACCAGTGATGACAGCCTCCTAACTGACTGAGCTGCACAACACCCAATATCTAAGGCAGGGGTGTCCAACTCCAGTCTTGGAGGGCTGGTAATTAGCACAAGGAGTTGAATCAGGTGTGTTAAATGAGGGGAAACCCAAAAATGTGCAGGGCTCTGGCCCACCAGGACTGGAGTTGGACAACCAGTAAAAGGGTCATTGGGGCCTGGAACTCAGCTGAAGGATCTAAGCAGCATCACACACTTACCACACTGGAACACAGCTTTCACATCAAGGTTTTCAGACAAGAACAAGTCTGGCTTCCGTTTGAGGGCCTGAGAGATAGAGATGGGCATTGAACACACAGCTCTTCTGTGTCTTCCGGATGAATCACAGCAACC
>JAODJX010000111.1:1019749-1030988 GCA_026776945.1 Isichthys henryi
ATTCTGCTCTGATTCCATTTTCTGTTTGTGTCTCATTCAGTAGCAAGATGGTATATATGAAAACTGAATGTTTTATTTGTATGACAATAACATAATTAATTTATGTTCGTTACAACTTTTTGATATTTTTTACAAGTTCAAAGCTCTTACAAGGTAATGGCATTTTAATCCTGTTCTATACCCCTTCCCCAGGACCCCCGTATCCCAATTCTCCCAAGACAGCATCTACGCAGTGCAACCCCCCAGCGTGGACAAGGCCAGTCGGGAGGTGTTCGAAAGGCACATCCAGACGGGTCGGGGCCTGGTGGGGGCCCTGCACCGGGGGGACGTCCTCATGTACCGGGAGTATATCAAGAACCGCTACATGTAGACAAGCTGAGCATCAGCAATGGGGGGGGGGGTGGGCAGGAGCTGGAGCTCAAGCTATGTGGGGACGGGGCTTCTGGGTGAGACAGTATCAATGGGAATGGGTGAGGTGATAAACTGCTACTGATGGAGCATTGACCTGGAAGAGGGAAATTATTCAACAGGTATGCAGTGACCTGACAAAGTTTGGTCATGTGACTGCTTAGGATTGCTGGCCATGTCATGGACAGAGTGCATGAATATTTGATCCCGGTGTTGATATGAATTAGCATGTTTAATAAATGCATAACCTGCTTAGCATAGAGAGGAGGTCTGCCTCACAGCCCCTCACTTACTGTGCTGCCTTGAACTGAACATTTTCTCCGTGTCATCTTCTGTCATCATATCAGACTGAATATTGATTCTGGATGTTTTAAACATTATTAATATAAATAAATGAGTTATGGCCTTTTTTATGGCAGTAGAAGTTTTAATATGTACAAAATAAATACAGGATTGCGACACTTTTGAAATCCATCTTTCCATGTCGAAGCAGCCACTGGGGCGTTTAAAACTGAGGCGTCAATGAATCATTACACTGACAGTGTAACCGTTGGCGATCGGCGTGCTAACAAAGGAGGCTAACCAGCACAGCATCCCGGGGAAACATCAAGGCATCACTGGAGACAATTCATAAGGCAAATCTGAGAGCCTGGATACTGTTCCTTTCCCCCGCCCACAGTTCCCGAGCACAGCTGACATACATGTACGTGAGGAAACCGAACAGAACCCACACCGTGGAAACAAAAGGACCGACCGAACGCAAAAGCCCCCCTCCCCCACTGTCCTCCATTGGGCTGCCACACACACTGGAACAAAGATCTGGTAAACATAACGGTCATTCCAGCCAAGGGGGGGGCTTGTTTTAGAGGCATGTCCACATTGGCTTTGAGTTTTGGGGGTGATCCCCTATTGAGGCTTGATTATTGACTCTAATCGTGGTTATGGCTGACAGCACGGAGCTGTGCCGAAACACAGGGTCCGTGCAGCGTGATCCCACGCTTCACGTGCGCTGTGGCTGCCCAGAGCCAAAGAGTCTCATTTTGTGCTAATTACCCGACGGCAGCGTTAATCACCACCGCATGTGGTAATGACGACGGCTGTGTCTGAGCACGTGTACCTAAGGCTCAGAGATGCAAGAACGCCGGAGAGAGGGTACAGTGAGTCAACGAAAGGCAGTGCAGAGCCTAGGAGCTTGTAAGTAAAACACATATATGTATTGTGGTTTGCAATGGGGGGAAACTCCCCCCTCCCGTGTATGTTACTGGTGTTACTGCAGAGGGTATCGCAGGTGTCTGTCAATGTGAGACCATGCCTTGTGACATCCATGTGACAGAGAAACCTGCCAGTCACAGTGCACATGTTTGTAAGAACTGGCCCTCAGCCACTCCCTATTAATTACTATTAACCTTTCTGTGGGTGGAGGGTGGTGCACAGCTGAGGGATTAACCCCTCGTTAAATATCCCAAGGAAAAAGTATCATGGTTAATCGAATATGCAGTTCAGGGATCTCAGTAGTATTGCTTCCGGATGCTCTGCGCGGTCCAGCACAAAAGGTAATAATATCTGGATGCTGTATTGTGAAACGTATGGTAATAACATATAGTAACGGAAAAAATTAGGTTATGGTAAAAAGGCGAGTATCAGTCGTCTGAATGATGTAATGGAACAGGGAAGTCATCTAGTCACATACAAACAGCTTTTGTTATGAAATGGTGTCTAAGATGAAAAGAAACGACAGATGCAAATCCAACCAGAAGGTGATCTGAATTACGGGAGGACCATGGCGTAAATAAGTCTCAGGTAACATACAGATGACCTGCGAAAGTGATCCTGAAGTCCAGTCAATAGGTCACAGTCGACAAATGGAGACTTCTCCTGTTGTGGCCAGAAGGTAAACTGCCCCTTACACACAAAAAAAATGCATCCTCTGCGTTATAATTAGCAAGAATTACTACAATTTGTTCATTTTCAAGTAAAAATAGCCTTTGCCCAGGAACCTGGTGAGTAACACCAATTCCAGTCATTACTCTTCTTCAAAACAACAGCAATGCACAACGTCACACCGTAAGTCAGGCCGCTAATGTTTGTTTTTAGGCCCAGACTGATCTATTGGGGGGGAGGGGTTGGGTGTTAAGGCCCCTCATTCTGTTCCTCTGTGGTTCACTTGTCAACTTGTGGTTGTGAGGGGTCAGGGATACCTTAATGAGCTTTCCTGCCATTCTGTGTTGGCGTACAGAGGGTGAATTATGGCCAGAGATGTAGGATGTTTGTTTTAAGTTAGCAGGAGGTGTACAGGTAGTGGGACAAAAACTGGTGTCAGGTAATGAGAGCTTGCGCCAGTGTGGAGGCTGGTCAGGACAGGTGTGCCTTCTCAGTCTAGAGCATTACTCTAAAATTTACTTTTTCAGGGTTTTTTGTGAGCAAGTAATAATTACAGACCCGATCAGCCGGCGTCTTTCTGGCTCCCAATAAATGAAGACGGAGAATTAATTTAGATGGACTTGGATTTAAAATTTTCTCTTTTCGGAAGAAGATTGAAGTAACAAACAGGGTTGCTAGGATACCAAGAAGACGGCGCTCTCGGCATTCTCTTGCCGAAACATTTTTCTCATAAACTCGGACGGCATAATCAGCCTGAACTAGGATGCGTGTGCTACCCCCACCTTAGCCTGATGTATTCACACGCGTTTTAGGACATTTTCCCATGAAATACTTCATTTTGTGTGGCGCACGACCGCCCTCGTTACCCGGTACAGACTGAAAGTGTACCATTGTGAAGGCGAACACCAGCGGGGTTGCTCTTAACCACAAACCCATTGGCCTATTTTGCATGCGTGCTTTGTGGCCGACAGCTGTTAGGTGGACATTGGTGTTCACCACCTATGATCCTGTCTCCAGTGTTATGGCTGGAAACGGAGAAGAAGGATGTGGGGACGTTTATGTGGGCACGCCCTAATGAAAGGATATACAAAGTGGACGTGCTTGTCTATAGTAGGCTACTTGATTAATATGGCCCTAACGTGATGACAGAGAGGAAACATTTAATTTGGTAGTCATAAACTGCCAGTTGTTTTGCTATCTTTAATTGAATTTTATAACGGGGATGTTCCAAAACTTAAAAATTTTAACCGCGATGTAGCAAAGGAGAGTTTTATTGTTATTATAAATATTTCTTTAGGTATACTGTATATTTTTGTTTGGAGGTTTGGCAGTGTTTAATTGAGGGTTAATTCAGACCATGCAACCTGACCAGCTATCTGATTGGTCATTGACCTGTCAATTAAATGTGATATAATTGTTTTTGCCAGCCCCGGATGTGTCGCCCTGTCACAGAAGTACTTGGATTCTTCTCGCTGACCACAGAAAGCCCCCCACCCCCAAAATAATAAAAAAATTAAATAATAAAACAGCCTGGCTTGGAGGTAGAGTCGCTCTAGGAGCCGCCTTGAACTCGTTTGCTGTGTTTGATTGCTTAAAGTGGTAAAGTGGTCCGCTCGATTTACTTTCAAGAGGCGGTATGCATCAAGGCTGACCTACATACAGATATGTGACCTAGATGCCATTGTGTCAGCAGCGAAACCCCTCCTAACTTCTTAACACTGATGTCAAAATGAAGATTTTTCTTTTGAGAGGGAGAAAGAGAGATCTGCATTTCTTCTGAAGCAGATATATACACTAAACAGTACGCCACTGAGCGAAGCCTCCGGCCGCACATTCGGACTTGAGAGCAGTCCGATGCAGGTTAATTTCTGTCCAAAATAAAATAAAATAATAAAACAGTAGCTAGAGTCAATAGTTAATGTATCGGTGTAATAATGTTTTAATCTGACCAGTCAGTGTACTTAAAATCAATAAAATTAGATTCACTCCCGACAACCCTAATGTCTGTATCGGAACTGTTACCCACGTGTTCTCTGTTTTCAACATAGAATTAACAGCTCTGTAGTGCTTTTGCACAATGGCTACCAAAAAAAGTACGTGTAAACAAGATCGTGTGGTGGTTCTTAACATAAACCCGACGCTTCAGATGACGACAAATGTAAACATAAAATCGACCCTCCTTATTGCATCGATATAATACAACGTTAACACAAATTCCAGTCTGCATTCTGGTGAGAGCGCCTTGGATCTTGGATCCCATCCTTTATAGCCTAGAACGGTATAACTGCACTCGTTTCATATTATTGGACATTCTCCGTAGATGTTTTGCATAAGATGAAAATATATTGTGAACAGCTTTATGTCGACGACCGCCCATAAGGCAATACATCCGCGGCTTGTCACTCGCTTGCGATTCTTCCCAGCAAATGGATGGGATGTGAAGCGGGGGGGTTGGTTTTTGTACATGCCTCTTGACGTCATTTGGGTTTATTAACAGTCAGTCCACAGTCGTCAACATCACTTACACTCCGCTCTCCTCAGCACCAGCAAATGCTCCTGGACGCGCTCCTCAGCTGCACCGCTCTCATGAGAGTGAAGCGTAGTCGGACTAAAGGCTTCACCTGAGCTTTAAAAATTACGTTTGGACGCCACCATTTAATTTATATTGAAATCCATGTGCAAACAAAGGTAAGAACTACTCTGCCACAACACAGTACAGTGGAAAAGAAACGAAAGCATTCATGATCGTTTTAAAATTTCGGATCGATTTAATGTATTGTCCAAAAGTTCTTGCGCATGTTGACATTTAATACATTTAAACTACTTTAATGTTATTGCGAAATTCAGGACCGCGGACAGCGGTTTTCTTCTAACATTTGTAGTCCTTGATTCTTGCATACATATGTAAAATTCCGTCAGTGAATATAATCAACTTTGAAAAGTTATTTGACGAAGGGGTCGTTTCGGTTTCAGTGTGCACAAGCAATTCACGTGCACTCTGGTGTAAAAAATACAAAATTTATTTCTCTTCTGTAGGCGGGTGTTAACGGGGGAGAAATGAACGAAAGCCTGGAGACGAATGAAACGACGGCGCCTGTCCCTTGGATCGAGCCCGGGGATGGCAACCACAGTTTGGGGCTGTCCTCCTGGCTTTTGGACTTTCCCGTTAACCCCTGGCACGTCATGCTGTGCATGTCGGGCACCGTGATCGCCTGCGAAAACGCCATCGTAGTGGCCATCATATTTTACACGCCGACCCTACGAACGCCCATGTTCGTATTAATCGGCAGTTTGGCCACGGCGGATCTTTTGGCCGGTATGGGATTAATCTTGAATTTTGTATTCCAGTACTTGATCTCCTCCGAGACCATCAGTCTTGTGACTGTAGGTTTCCTGGTGGCGTCTTTCACCGCCTCCATCGGCAGCCTGTTGGCAATCACGGTCGACCGCTACTTCTCGCTGTACAACGCGCTGACTTACTTCTCGGAGAAGACGCTCTACTACATCCACACCATGCTGGTGGTGACCTGGGGAGTCTCGCTCTGCCTCGGGCTGCTGCCCATCCTGGGATGGAACTGCCTCAAGGAGCCGTCCTCCTGCAGCATCGTCAAGCCGTTAATCAAGAGCAACGTGGTCCTTTTGGCGGTGTCCTTTTTCGTCATCTTCATGATGATGTTAACGCTGTACTTCAAGATCTGCAAGATCGTGTGCCGGCACGCCCATCAGATCGCTCTTCAGCAACACTTTTTCGCGACCTCGCACTACGCGGCCACCAAGAAAGGTGTGTCGACCCTAGCCATCATTTTGGGGACCTTTGGGGCCAGTTGGCTCCCCTTCGCCATTTATTGCTTAGTGGGTAAGCAGGACTCTCCTCCCGTGTATACGTACGCGACCCTTTTGCCAGCCACCTATAACTCCATGATCAATCCCATAATCTATGCCTACAGGAACACGGAAATCCAGCGATCCCTTTACGTCCTCTTTTGTGGTTGTTTTCAAACTAACGTGTCTTATCGTTCGAGATCCCCCAGTGAGGTCTAAGTAACGTTTTAGCAATTTAATTTATTTATATTCATGCATTTGTATATTATGTTTCGTACGTTTTGCACAGTGACAATCTGCTTTTGGTCGGTTGTATTTGAAAGCATTTCTGTGGTAAATGTTTGTACAGCATCGGCACTTTACTGAGTCGTTGGATAACTCCGGCCTATTTTTAAATACTGTGAACATACGTTCTTTGGATATAAAATCTACATCATGAATGTATTTATATCTAAAAAGCACTTTATTCGGTGCATCCATATGCCAAAGCGGTTGTCTCTTAGGCCTAGAAGTTTTAAAGTTAACGACCACTTGTAGCTACTTGTGACTACTGTTGGTGATTTTCTATTTTGTATGTCTGTGTACGTTTTATAATCACGGGATGACTATATGAAATAAAACTAAAGTACCTAAACCGCCTCACGTGTTTCTTTGCCACATTCGTAATGCCTGTGTGAACTATTAATTACGTACTATAAATTAATTAGTGGGATCGCATGTGTCTCGCAAGTATCCGCCCCCAGAGCTGAGTGGTAAGTGAATCGCCACTTGTGGATGATTGTATAACTAATTTAAATGCTCGGAGATTCACTGCAACACATAAAAGAAAAGAAAAAAAAGTTGATGTAAGCATATGTCGCCGATTGCGTTTGAGGTTCAGTCATTAAAATAATATGAAACTTCACTGCCATATGAAATCTCGTCGGAGCCTTTTATATATTATTTAAAAAAAAATACATATTAATATACAATTTCATACCCCGTACGTGTTATTCCTGCCACCACTTTTCAATCGTGAAAAAAGTTCAACATGGATACAATGATTTCACATTTAGGTTTTATTTTGTAGAACGCAGTATTCTGACGTCAATTCCCTTCCGAGGAGGGGGGCAGTCCTATACTACAACACTGAAATATCCTTCTATCACTCTTCATTACCCCCCTATCAACTTTTGCTTTGGTGAGTCTTATGTACAAGAGAATTTAGCTGGCTATGGACGTTAAGGTGTGGCGCCATCTATTCCTGACGTAACATTATTGGTGTCACGTACAAATCTTTTTTGCTTTGTTTAACTGAAATGTGGCTTTGACTGTGTGCTGGAGTCCTGAAGGTTTTTGTGGCTGTGCTAAATGACCCTATCAGCTCTGGCTACATATCCTGTCTTTAAATGTCCCCGTATTTTAATTTTACCTGCCTGCCAGGATTAAATCTCCCCCACAAAGCCTGGGCAGGCAGCTGGGGCTTTTCTTTCCCAGAAGACCTCACTAGCTCCTTTTAATGTGTTTATTTCATATGAATCAGATGCTTATCAGTAACCGTTATTTAATGAAGCTTGCATATTACACCTTAGTTTTTTTCTATACACTCAGAAAAATGTGAAAATTTGTACCTTTGTCACCACGATTGTACCCTTGTAATTGTACCTTTAAGGTACAGAAATAGACTCTGAGAAACATCCCAAAGGTACAAACAGCATTAATGTACCATCGATGGTACAGAAATGTTCCTCATAATTATTTTGTGTATCTTAAAAGGTACAAATACCTACAACTAAGGGTACAATTGGCAGACCCTTGAGGGTACAGTCCTACTCACAAGCAAAGGTACATTTCTTTTTATCATTTCCACAATTTTACATTTCAACATTTTTAAAAGTAAGTGCTTTGCATACTTATCAGAAAGTACCCCCTCTTGGCACTTCTATAAAGTTCCCCGACTGGAAACAATAACCTTTTCAAGCATGTGATCATTTCCTTAGCCACTCTGCCACCTGCTGTCCCAGGGACTGGAGGTCAGGTATGTTCTAGGAAGCGAAGCAGTCTGCTTTAGGACTGCATCAGGTAAGGATACTTCAGCTGAGTGTGTGTCTGCATGGACCCATGGCTGCCATAAAGCACACGTGCTGTAGTGGAATATCCGAAGAACAATGGCTTCAGGCTACCTCAGCATTTTTACTCATGCAATTAAAATATGAAATATTTTATGGTTTTATAACATCTGTGGAGGTTAGAATTCAAATACAATCCAACAATCGTATTCAGAATGTTAATCCCGGTAGTGGGGGGCGGGGAGGTTTGGAAACATCTTCAGAAGCATCAGGCAGAAGGTCAGGGTACACCTGGTTGGCCTGTAGCCAGAAATACATTTGGAGGGAAGGGATTGAGTCCATCTCAGTAGTTTTCACCAACTGGGGGGTAGCAAGCAAACTCAAATGAGGGCTAAACCCCATAATATTAGTAGATGACTACATGCCTTGATGAACGCGTGAACTCCACACACACAGCAGAAATGGAACTGAAGCCCCCAGCCCTGCGAAAAGCAGCGCAATAAAGCCACACACTGCGTCACTGAGCAGTCCTATTTTAAAACCATTGTTGGATGTTTCTTTAAATAATTGAACTTTCACAAGGTTAGGTGAATTGGTGTCTCTGAATTGCCCTTAGTGTCTGTTTGTGGGAGGAGGTGCGTGAGTACTGCGGCATGATGGGAAATGTAGTGGATGTGCGCTGATGAATCCGCGTGGTCCAAGAGTTTGTGTAGTTTAACAGTCCAGATCAAAAAATGTAAAATATTAATAGTATTTCATTTGTTATCATTCTGTTTATGACACAAACACCCACAGGTTAAGGACATGTTGGTGCCCAATAGCTTTAACAAATAATAGCAGAAAGAATATAAGTGGGATTTTAAACTTTACCACATTTAATAATTTAATAAATAAAGAATTTTTTTGTAAATCCAGGGACAATTCTGGGGAGGGCAGAGCTCCCGTGACAATATGCATACCACCACCCCCACCCCCCCCTCCATATACTGTATGGTTCTACTTGGATCTGAAATATACATTTATATATGTGGCCTAAATTTCTGTGCATTGGGATCAGGAGAAAACAGAATCGTGAGCATGTTCACATCGGTCGAGTCACTTCAGCTGCTGAAAAGAGAAGTTAACGACAGAAAAAGTAATGAAGCCTGTGGAAGCAAGACAGTCTAAACAAGAAATCAGAGTGAGTTTCATGTTTGTAACATCTCTGAAATGTCACAAAGCATCACATAAATAACTTAACGCTTTTAAAAATAGACTTTTGCTTCTTAATGACTTAACTGACTCCAGTCTGCCCCCAGTTTAAACATCACTGGGTACACCCTGAAACGCTTAACTTTAAAACTACATTTTTAAGCACTAATACCAGATGAGCCCATGCATATTGGTCCAACTGAGTACCCAAGTTCACTTACTAATAAAGTACATGAGGTGTTGTATGGTTTGATTGCTTGTTGCCTTCGTATTTGCGTGTGTTTACATGTGAAGGAACTGGCTGTGTTTGGTGAATTAAGTGACCCGTTTCAGGCGAAGGCGATAGGGGAGAGGCGTTAAACATTTATCTGCTCTGACTTGTTTGTGATCACTGTTTGTCACACTGACTGTTGCTGTAAAACATTCTGATTACGGGAGACATACTAGCTGTTTGTCTTGTGTTTTTTATTATTGTTGATATGGTATTGGTGGTTAATATCAATAAAACTGGGGCCTCTTTCACAAATCAGGGGCTGTTTTTCGTATGTGGAATAACGAATTATCTGGATTTAATTGTTAACGATTTGATCCCAAATTTCATGGTACTTTGAAACTCTTGCTGGATTGATTGTCACAGCATCCAATCCATAAACACAAGCATGCTTGGATCCGGGACCGGTTCTACGAAGCGGGATTACTGGCTTATTGGGGTAACTTGTCGGATTTAAGGTAGTCTGGGCAAAATGTGAGTGAACGAATATGAAGTCCATTTAAGCTGTGGTACCTTAAATCTGACAAGTTACCCCGATAAGCCAGTAACCCCGCTTCGTAGTACAGGCCACCGGTCTATTCGATGTAAACAGGATTAGATCACACATGTCCATTAAAGAAACCCGTCCCATCATGGCCCACCTTACTTACCAGAGAAACCAATTGGTGCGGTCATAATAAGAAGAGTGTCCAGAAGAGAGACCAATTATCCCGGATCATTTAATGTGGCTTCGCTAATGCTAATCCAATTCTCCAGTGGCTTTGAAGAACCGAAATAGCTGGATAACCCTATGATTACATCTGGGGTGAGTTCTCTGTTCCTGGGTGTTTTAATCCATGTACTAAGAACACCCCACAGGATTTGCTTAGCCAGATAACTTGTTGGATTTAAGGTAGTGTGGGATAAATGTAAGTGGACAAAGATGAAGTCCATGTAGCCCGAACTACCTTAAAAGCGGCAAATTTATCCGGCTAAGCAAGAAATTCTGCTTAGTGAAACAGGGCCCTGGGGTTAAATGAGTCATGCACATGTTGCACATCACACAATTACAAGGCAACCCCTGAATTGATTCGAAAAACATCCTCTACCAGCAGGACCCAAAAGGCTCACAAAGCTAAAATCTCAGTGGTTCAAATTTCTTATGTACATTACAGTGCAGTCAAAGAAAATGATGTTTATATGATCCTCATGTTGGTGTAAAATTATAGTACTATATCTGTCAAAGTGTATCAGCTTAATAAAGTCACCCCAGTATTTTCAGCATCCATGCATCCATGTATCTTTTCGAGTGAACCACTTTCACGCCATCTTTGGCTAATCAATACCTCACTGACTTCTTAATTAATTAATTGATTAAGTGAGCTGCTTGTGAAATTTGATGAGTACATGGAATGGCTGGGAGACTCTGAGGAGGAGAAATTCCTATCAGTTTTTATTGTGTTACTCTTAATTTGCATATGTTCTAATGTTAAGTAATGTTTTTGTTCTGAGCAAATACATGCTTACGATCCAAATAGCTTTTCTTTTGAAAATGCAAATCCAACAGGACAATAGGCAGTAGCTGAATGAGAGGTTTGAGCAGCCTGTACTTTCGGGGTGGGGTGGGGGGGGGGTCCCC
>JAODJX010000111.1:1044414-1061035 GCA_026776945.1 Isichthys henryi
GTGGGGGCGGGGCCTTGGGATTGAGGAATACTGGCGTCCTGGCGGGAGACTGGGGGCGGCTGTCGGTGTAGCCAGAGCTGGAGCTGCGGAAAATAGGGAATGGAGGCATGAGACGTACAGCACCTACAGGAACCGGTCGGAAACACTCAGGAAGCAGAGAAGGAGAAAGGCAGGAACAAAGAGAGTGGGCAACCGCTCCCCCCCAGTTCCCCCCCGCCTCCGCCTACAGGGGACAGTCACACAGCAGCTTCTCTCTCTAGTGATATGGACAATGTTTCTGTCTGAGTAACATCGGCCTCGGTGACATGGACTGAAGTTTCCTGTGCTGGTTAACAGCAGAATTTTCGGTGGGCGGAGCTTCAGGGCCAATCAGGGTGGAGCTGTGTCCTGTTAATACTGACACTTTTACGCATTTCCATCCTGAATTAAAAATAAATACAGACTTTGATGTGTGTGTATGGACCTGACCTTAAAGAACGTGCATAACCTGCGATGCTGGTATTAATATCGGACATCGCCCAGCCCTGTAATATACTACAGCCATTTTTCGAATTCATTACAAAATACCCCGCCTCGCGATGTCATTTGGCGCCGGTGCCAGTTATTACACCAGTGGAAAAGCAACACCTTGAAGTACCGTTTTGGTACTTTCTTGAAGTACGGCACAGGTATGGTGCAGTGGAAATGCGCCTATAGCAGGCCAGCCGCCTAATGAATGCTGAACCTGACTCAAAGAGGCGTGGCCCAGGTATCTATAAATGTGGGCGATATATTCTTCTGTATTGTTTTTATTTTTTCAGAGGGGTGCCAGTTTGCATTTCGGCTTACATGATGACCTCAGGATTTCGGGTCATTTTAGCACTGTGGCGTTAGGGAAACTGACTGATCATCCGCATTTGACCTCCCGGGGCGGCTTGAACTTTTACGGCCGCCTGCTGACGTACCTGATGACGGAGGCTTCTTTTGAGTCTCCAGCGGCGTGCATGGGCGGCGGTGGGGGGGGGGGGCTCGTGGGGGCGTACGTATATCCTGTCGCCGGTCCTGTTCAGCAATTCGTTCATCTGGCAATACGGGAGGGCGGCCAGGGAGAAAGGCCCATCCATGTGGTCCATGTACAAAGGCTGCCTGAAGGGGGCGCACACACACTATCACTGAGCGTCTCACTGCAGCAAACATATCAGCATGCATGTTTATTTTCTGGCCCGCTAACGTTATAAATGTATGATGCATGTGCGTCCTTCTGGTGGCGTAAGTGACATTTTTTTTCCCGCCACCCTTTGGAAGCGCACTCCCTCCTTTTCATGTGCAGGACCTGGTGAGTCGTCTTTAACTGTTTGGTTTGAGGGAAACAAAGCCTAGATATGGCTGGAGAGGGCTGAGTACATAGCTGCAGCAGGTAGTGGAGGGGGGGGGGGGATAGAGTGAGGGATGTGATCTCACACACACGCAGACCTAAATGCACCAATGAGTGTGGGGAATACAGGCAGAAACACAGAGACGAGCTCAGTGGGTTTAGATGCTGTGGTTGTGATCAGAAGTTCAGCAGTTCAAATCTCATGGCTAGCAGAGTGATTTCACCGTTGGGCCCTTAAACTAGGCCCTTAACTCCCAGTTACTCCAGTGACTGTCTAACCCTGCTTTCACAAAAAAACAATGTGTATGTTGCTTTGGATAAAGGCCTCTACAGAATATATACTCTGAGAATCAGACACACTGTCACAGTGTTTCCCAATCTGGTCCCAGCTCCCAACAAACCTGGACTGTCTGTGGGTCCCCATGAATTGGATTGGGAAACAACTGCACTATTATATAAATACAGATACCATCAGAGCCTGGGGCATGAACACACACGCACCTGGTGTCATGATGTGGCGCAGAGCCGTTGGCCTCCTTGTGCTTGTGGACCTCATTGATGTTGTCCTCAGCCAGCTCCGGCCCGAGTGCCCTCTTCTGCCACTCCTTGCGCCTGTCTGGTGGGGGGCGTGGCACCTTCTCCGGCTCCTGGGGGCGCTCGATGTTCTTCAGCTGGAACACAAAGGGGTGGTCGATCAGGGGCAGAGACGTGACCAGACTGTGGCAACAGGGCAGCCTCTTGATTGGCTGTGTGATTCAAATCGTGTCAATCTGTGCTTCACAATTGGATGGAGGGATTGAGCAAGGTGGGGGGAGGGGGGGACGTCACACAGATTAGGGTATGAGGCATAATTAAAATGCTGGATGTTAAAATTCCCAGAGAGACGTCATAGCTCAGGCCTTGAGCAAACTGTTAGTGAATATCCAGCAATATCAGTGAATAAAGTACAAAATCTCTTAATTAACTTTGCATCGACCTGCTGGATGAATTCATCAACGTGAATGTAATGACATTACCATTAAACGGCTCCATTACACCCGAGGACAGAGGTGATACCCCAATGCGACACTGCCCGGTGGCCTTGTCACGGCAACGCCCCCCCCCCCCACCATCCCGCAGCACCCAGGAGACGACAGCAGGGCGAGTGTTTGATGCCCTGGGAGGCGGGCAGTGCCAAGGAAAGGAATCGTGCTAAAATGAACGAAATACCTGAACTGTCAATGGGGAGAGAGAAGTGGGAGGATAACTGGGTAAAATGTCTGCTAAGCAAAGGTATAATGAAGAGCTGCAGTGATACTTTAATCCCACTGACTAAGCAGTGGACTCTTGGTTTAACCCTTTAAATAACAAAATGTTTCTCCTGCAAGCTTCAAGAGTACAAGAGCCGAATCTCTCTGCTGACCACTATGGTGCCTGTGAGACCAAGTAACCGTACAATTTTCTGGTCACGGGCCTGGCTGCTGTGGTCTGGATAGGGGCCGCTGGGATGGTCTATCCTAAAGCTAACTAACCCATTATTGTCGCCCCCTAGCTGCAGAGCTCCTCTACCGACCTCACCTTGAGATGCTGTCAAGCAGCAGCCCACAGCCAAAGAAGCTGCATTCTGCCACCATATACCGAGAGCGCATTACATGCTCACACGTGGGTTAATGGCAAATAAAAGAAGCGGAAAATCACACAAGGTATGGGAGACAGCCGTGGCGATCTGGGGATCAGCTAGAGGGATGGGGGCCGGTGCAGTGGGACGCGCTGACGGGGCCCTCGCGGCTCCCCCCCACCGTACTCACAACCGCACAGCCAACCCAATCCCCCTGCACTAAGGATCTGCAAGCAAAAGCGGCTCAAACTGCAGGCGTATGTTATGACACATAAAGAGAAACAACAACAAAAAAATAATAAATAACGCCAGTTACGCAACGGGATAAAATCGCTGTGCGTTTAAGTTACTAAAAACAGCAGCAACAAACAGATTGGTAAAGCGGAACGCCTCAGTCTCCTCGTCCCCATATCTTTGTGCTGGAAATGCTGGCAGCCTTTTTAGAAATGCTGAGCTATTTTCTACGTAACAAAATTAAAAGTAGAGCATGCCGCCGGTAAGTTCTCATTCATCCCAATACACATACCTGGCATGAGAGGTCTAAATATCTATAGACCTGATCGTACCTGATGTGGTCCAGCAACTATTAAGAGAGAAACAAAAAGACAAGAAGACGATACTAAGACCTCTTTTTTCTTTTCTTCTCAGCAGGTCACAGCATGCATGGCAACACCTCCCATCCACGCACCCCCAGGTGGTCATCCATGGAATTGCAAGCAGCCAGGACTTCCTGTCTGGAAGGCGAGGCCTCGCCAGCCCCCCAACCATGTTAATCAGGTCTGATGAGGCTATTTCAAAACACTGATCTGGGTGTCACACTAACGGGGATGAGCGAGGGGTCCGTTAGGAGGATTTATACTGATAGCTAAACATGGCTGCTCTTTGTTGCACTGGTGCCCGTCAAAGTAGTTCAAATTAGTATTAAACTAGATATTAAATTGTTTATATAATTAAAATGGACACCAGAGAGGAGCAGTGGTTCAAAAGGCACTGTTTTATGTTATCCCATATTCTGGATTGCAGGTTTGACTCCAGCCCTGGCCGTGTGAGTGTGTGTGTGTGTGTCTGGTTCATGTGTACATTACATGATTTTAAACCTGTCATTTTCACATTGTGGGGACCACAAAAAACTGTGAATGCAATCAAAAAGCTAAAAAATCCAAAAGTCTTGTACTTTGATTATTTATGGTTAAGGTTAGGGCTGGGTAGGGATTAGGTTTGTCGTTGTTAGGATTAAGGTTTTTCCCATATAAATGAAAGGATGGTCCCCACAAAGATATGAGTAATAACGGGTGTGAGTGTGTTGGTTTCCCTCTGGGTATTACAGTGCCCTCCCACCATCCAGACACACGCTGTTCAGAAGTACTGGTATCACTGAACCATCACAGCAACAGTGTCCTGTCCTGCCCTATGCCACATGGAAGACTCCAGAACATCTTAGGCATGGATGGATGGATGGATAGATGATAGGCACACAAACAAAAAAAGAAACAATTAGTGCCCATGAACCAGAAGAAAAGGAAAATTCCCCAGTGCAGTGGAAGTTGCATAGATACAGCATGGTCAGAATTGAGCCACACCTAATTAATAAAGTCCTCAGCTGGAACCAAAGGCAGAACATGGTTCATCTCAAGCTGTCAGTACAAAATCTAAAAATGCACTTTTGCCGTCACTATAAAAATTATTCTTCACAAATAATTACGTCGGTTAATCTGAACATGCTGAGCTGGCATTGAGCGCTTGCCCTGAGCATCTGTGTTTACCATGTGGCAGCGGGGAGTTCTGGGAAAAGCACAGCACCTCTCCGGTCCCATTTCCCAGAATGCCAAATGCAGAACACGGACAACCATCAGGGTCGCAGTGGATGCAGTTACGCTAGGTCAGGCTCGCTCTTTCTCTCTCTGCCAAGTTCACACCAGTTCCAGAGACAAAGGTTGGGAGTGGACATTACTTTGGGATGGGAGGGTCAGCACCAACAATGGCAAACATGAACAATAGCGCATGTTAATTACTCGGCACATTTACGTTCTGGCAATGCAGCTTATTTAAAATCAAAGCAAAGAAACAATAATCAATCAGACTATTCAGAGCAAGGTTCGCTGTGCTTGTTTATGAAGGTCACTAATGGCTGATATACCCCTGATGACTTTCAGCAACAGCCAGGCTGGATTAGTGTTGATTAGGTGCGACTCATTACGCTGATTAAGCGCTGATGAATACACACACACGTGCTTTCCTCTTAAATAAAAGAGGTGGGGGCTGCCTTGGCTAGCGCAGTCCTCTGAAACCGGCCAATCGGGGGCTGAAGAAAACCGCACTCAGCTGCCCATTAAAAAACATCAGTGTTTCTATCGCAAAACTGCTTCTACTATGGGCTATGATTTCTATCAGAAGTGTAACGCATATTTTAGTGTCTTTTCTTATTAGGTGTAGGGTGGATATTGGATAACCTGGAACAATTTTTTAAATTTTACTTTCTCACTTTAAAAAATATAATTTGAAGTATTATTGAAAAGTCAAGAACTTATCGTAAATAAATAGACCGCAGAGGTATAAAGATGTAGAGTATCTCCTAGTTTACTCTTCGTCCCACTTAACCAATACTCATCCTATGTAGTTACTCTGAAGGGGGGTGGAACTGATTTTTTTTTTTGGTGTGGGGCATCCCAGCCACATCCTGGTCAACTCTGCTGTGTAACAGCCTACAGACACAGTGACATGGTTTACGTTTAATTTCCATCTGCGGTAAATCCGGAAATACTTCATTACCACCCAGGAAGCACATTTTCCAGGAAAGGCTGCTTTCCTCTGACATCCACAAAACAGTAGACTTTCATGCAGTAACTGTTAAAATATGCTGACTCCCATAATGACCAGGGAAGGGCTGCATTTATTGCTGGGGTTACACATAAGACACCAATAAGCAACAAATAAATGAAACGAATAATCTGTACATTACAATGTTAAGTTAAACCACTAAATAAACAATTAAAATATGGGCCAT
This sequence comes from Isichthys henryi, assembly GCA_026776945.1. Classification (NCBI taxonomy): domain Eukaryota; kingdom Metazoa; phylum Chordata; class Actinopteri; order Osteoglossiformes; family Mormyridae; genus Isichthys; species Isichthys henryi. The sequence continues at coordinate 1,050,370 of JAODJX010000111.1, forward strand.
TGTCAACTTTTTTTTGTAAAAAAAAAATGTTTTGGTGAAAGTGTTTTTTTTAATAAAACAACTAACATAACCTTAACTTTTAGGTATATTAACATTATGTGTTTTGTTGCTGTGATTTATTCATATGTTTAACCATTTCCCCCAAATAGTTAATGAAAGTAACACATATAAAATGTATTTTAATCCTTTCAACTTTATTGCACGTAACCCACAATAAACAATCAGTTTGAATAAGATGTATATTTTTGCTAAATTTTTGTTAGTTTTGTCATTTTTTCATCTCAGTAACTCTTGCCTTGGATTTAATTAAATTACAGAAATAAATGGTAAATTAACAAAACTGATTAACTGCCCCAGATGCAAAAGCATCTATTTAGACAATGAAGTTATAGAAAATTTATATGTTACAGTAATGAGTTTGTGACAATGACCCAAACACTGCCATTTGTGTTAATTCTACATTAAGTTTGGGGGATTCAATGTATAAATATTTGACTATAAGTTCTAATATTAGCTTATGATTAATTGTGATTAATCACAGAAATGCGCTATTAATTAGTTAATTTTTTAATCGATTCACAGCCCCACTTAGGCCAAATACATTTTATATTATGTTATATATTATATTATTTATATTATAGTCATGTGTCCATAACGATGAAAGAACGACCAGGAATAATGCAGATAATAAAATGTGATTGACATATTTTAATCCATTAATTTTAAGTGCTTCCATGAGGCGTGTATAGTGTTAAACAGTGGATGAGTGAGTTTCCGGTTATAGCACTAAAGGCCCAATAGAAAAGAGGACTGACATGTATAGATGTAGAAATCTGTCCATTATCGTTTCTTGCGTATAATATTCTGCCTGCTGAGTAGTACACGATTACTTTTTTTTGGGGGGGGGATCAAGCATAAGAACAGTGCAGGGTTTTATGTAACGAAAAAAAATCCATAAATCATGCATCTATATTCATTTAAAGTAATAAAAATTCAGAAATGGACATTGCTGCAACAGTGCTTACAGTTCATTGTTTGTGCAGAAATCAGAAATTCGAAGCCAATGATCAGTCTGGCATTTGCAAACCACTTTGGTGTTAGTGGCGGTGAGTGAGTGACAAACAGCGTTACGGTCATCCGCTGCAGCGAAGGGACATCAGGCCAGGTCTTACCTCCAGGGTGAGGTGGCCGCGGGCTATGGCGACACAGTTAAAGCCGTCTGAAGACACGCAAATAGATATTTCCAGCTGGAGTTAAAGACATCAGAGAGCCGGTAAAACAAGAGGAGGGAGGAGGACGGACGTAAGGAGAGACATCTGGAGCGTTGCTCCCTGTGTAAGAGTCCAAGTCTCCGTGTCCTCACGCCCAGCTATGTCGGAAAACAGGGATTTAAATGCATTTGTATGGGCAGCTACAACTGCTGCCTGAAGCTAGCTTTCTCCACGCCTACGGCTCGAGCTCAGAACAGGAAACACTACATTAAGTTCGGGGTCATATCTGCTCTTCTGCAGAAAGGTGTCATCACAATACCTCTGTAACGACATTGCCAAATGAAGAAAATTAAATACATTTATCTTCATGACAGCTGAGGAATCCCTGTTTTTTTTCTTCTTAGTGCCTTTTTCTAAAAGCCAGTTTTAAAAAGCTTACTGTGCAAAGGCCTGTTTAGATAAATATGAAATTATTGTATTTTCTGTATGTGAGGCTCTTCATCACGTAGACCTTTAGTGGCCGAGTCCAATTCCCCTACATAACTAACCAGTTTCCCACTGAATTAAACACAGATAGCACGTCAATTAATTTTACAGATCATTGCAAGGTGTAAATTTTCAACATGTGTGCTCATGCTCAGGGTAACGGGCATACAAACGGGAAGAGATTTTTTTTTCATCCATAATGACAAAAATAAGCATGGAGGAAATCACCTGCTAGAACTTGTTTTACAGAAAGCTGTAATTAATTAAATCAGAAGTGCGCTATTTTGAGGTACAGAAACAGCCGTTTCCCTCTCCGCTGTTAATGTTCCAAGGTAACGTAGTTTTTAGAACCACGGATGAAAATGAAATGGAAACGAAGAAAACTTTTAATGCAGGGACATTAGTATGGGTTAATTCAGTATTTTACAAGAAGTAATCATTTTAAAAGGACATTTGCAGTACAAAACAGCCAAACTATTTCTGAGATGGAGAGGACTGCTCTACTACAGGCATCTAACTGGATGATGTCAATGTTTTATCGCCCATGCGCAGGGCACATGGGCACGATGAGCTGAAGGGTGATTAATAACTTTGACTACACTGAAATTAATGATTAAAAAAAGGTTACAAAAAAAAAATCATTTTCTCACTAAGAGGTGCCTGGTGGTGTGGAAACACCACAGCCGGATCTGACTGTCACCTTCCCGCTGGGGTCATTTCCTACCTGGGAGACACTGCGGACTCTGGCACGTCTGTTGCCATGGCAACAGGCTGAGTAACCCCACCCCATACCTGGGGCAGTAGGGCGGCAATGTGGGATTCACAGCATGGGGGGCTGGGGGGGGGGGAGGACGTTGTCAGGACTACAGCTGCATAGCATTTTAAGCCCAGGTTTTGTTCGCAGTCTCACAGGAAGTGATGTACTGTGCACTTTCATTCAAATCTTAAGCAACACTGCATTTTTATTATGGCTGCTCTTGGCATAATTCCGCAAAATTAGGGTTCGAAGTTAAGGGCCTTGGCCGTGGGACACAGCATCATTCTCAGACCTCAGGCCGAGGATCTAATGGTTTATAGCTTTTCAACAAAAAAATTTAATTTGAAAAAATAATTTCAGAGATGCACATCATTTTAACACAGTTTCTTGACATTTTAACAGTTTTTTGACAAATTTAGTCCCTAGCTGTGCAATTAAATTAACAACTTAAGCAACGATAAAATGAACACAATCTAAATAGAAATATTTTGTTTTTAAAAAGATAAAATTTTAGAGAAAAATAGGTTTATAGTTAAATACAGCTTTATAGTGTGTGAAGAAAAATGTGTCCCAGACAGGAAAATCCCCCTACACTAATTACTATATATAAATAAAAGTTGTAGATATAGAACATACAATCAAAAACGGTCGTAAGTCGGCGGAATCTGATGCCAGCAATGAGTGAAACTTCAGCACTGGCTGATGGTGTTTTTTTTGCCATTTAATTAATGTACCGCATTAGTCTCTTGATTACTTACAACCTTTACAATGGAAAAATGAGTGAAAAAAAACCCAACATTACAGAATTATGTGCTGGACAGGGTAGCGGGAGCAGATTTTCAGCTTGTGGCCAATCTAAAATCCACAGAGATTTTGAAGACACAAGAAAATTCGTCCCTCAGGCTTCCTCGCCATTATCTCCGAGCAGCCACCTCCGTAGTGGATACCAGTCTCTGTAGGCCAAGGCTAACGGAACGTGGCTGACAGGCCCCAGCAAACCAGTCGGCCACAACCGTATATATGGTACATTTTCAGAGCCACCCACTGGAAAGCCTCCTAGGTGCCAAGGTCAGAATCAGGATCTGAGACTCTTCTCTGCCACTAGGGGGCGAGTTTACCCTAAAGGTACACATTGGACTGGTTACGTACATGGTAGATAGTGGCTGAATTTACTGTTCGCCTGGGCAAAATATACCCCAAGCTGCTGGGCCTGCTTCCGTATTGTATCACTTGCTTGACAGTCATTTGGAAGTAAATTATTCTGTGTACAACAATTTGCTTTTATCCATTTATGCCACTGAACGCGTTACTTAGTCTTTCTGGGTAAATGGATGCGTTAGATCAGTGTTTCCCAATTCAGTCCTCGGGGATGCCCAGCTGGTCGACATTTTTGTTCCTTCCCAGGATTGGGACTGGTTTGGGAAACACTGCTTTAAGTAACTGTAGGTTGACCCTCTGAATATGAATGCTTTTATTTTTAAGTTTTTTTTTTTTTATTATTCACACGATAATCAGACTACACTTCAGTAAAATGCCCCATTTCCCTACATAAAATGGCGGTGAAGCAACGTGGGCAGCTCTCGAGCCAATTTTCTGTCCCTAACGATTGCAACAGTAATTCACAGCCCCTGTGTCATACCGCCAAATTACGTGAGATAAGAGAGGATGCTGCATTACTCACCGTGGTAACTAGACTTCTGGATACTGACAGCACAGTGCATTAGATGGCAAAATAATAATAAAAAAAATGCCTCCCAGTCTCACTACATTAAGTCAGAAAATTTCATGTGGGCGGGGTGATGCAGCATTCCAATATCCATGGTCATCCTATGGCCCCGCCCATTCAGACTAGAGCCCCGCCCCCGCTGACCATCAACCCAGCGCATTCTGACAACTCCGCCTCTACTGACCATCAACCCCACCCCTGCTGACTATCAACTCCGCCCAATCTAAAATCAGCCCCACCCTCAGTGATCCCCGCCCATTCTGATCACAGCGACACCCCCGCTGTGTATCAATTCTGTCAAATTCTGGTGGTGTACAGCCAAGATAACTAACCACTGATGTTTTCATTAGCTGTCTCACCTTAGTGTCACGGTACATTATGTACCACAGAAACCCAATACAATTTTCCAGACAGTAATTTCCCAGGTGACTTATATAGGGCTTTTGGGCCCAACCAGAAGTGCAGAACATAGAAAATGTGTGGGGACACCAGTCTGTGTCACGGTCCGTGCTCATGGAAGCCAGTCAGGCCAATTCTATTCTTTCTGTCCTGAGGGGAGCGAATTCTAACCTCCTGCCATTTTCCCTACCCGGTAACAGCAACTCCCAGGAGAGCTATGTCTCCAGCATAGGATGGCCCACCAGACCAGAATCTCAATCTTGTTGGAGCGCGGTGCCAAGAGCAGGGACTGGTCCACCAACGACTGCTCTGGAATTGGCTGGTGGGGGCCTGTGAAGCGAACCCTCGCTATTAGCGACGGTTAGCTAATTGTAAGCAGTTGCAGTTGAAAGTCTTCAATTTGTGTCAGTTCTAAATGAGCTCAGCCGTTAATTACCAATAACAAGCCTGTAGCTTATGGTCGGCTCTGCGTCAGAACTGTGCGAAAAAGCAGAAAGGCAGAAGGGGCGGGTAGTCGCGCCACAGCAAGGGTTTCTCTGCAATTTTCATCTGACAGACAGCACTAATTTCTGAGTCTTTAACGGCCCCCCAGCAGGCAAAGTACGCTGCACAGATACAGCCCTAAAAACAGAGTATCCCCCAACCCCCCCCCCAAGTGCATGCCGCAGCCGCTCCGATGCTCTGCTTTGGTATGCAGTCAGTAAATGAGATGACAGTCTTCAGCCTGCTGTGGTTTTATTTAGTTTACAAGCCAATATGACCGTGTGGAAGACTGTCTGAGAGCTGAGCTGAGACAGAAACGACAGCAGACACGACTGACTTCCATGGAGAACTTACAAACGTAGTAGGGTCAGCGCTCGTGTGACTGGCTTGCTGGGGTTAGAAACTATGATCGGTGCCAGTTAATGAGATGATTGCCCCTCCACCTTATCCCTACTCCCACCTCAGGTCTGGTGCAGAATCAGACCTTTGCCACCCTCCATCCCACTGCCCCACCCAGAAGACCCATCTGGGGTCTGGTTCTCCGCACTCACCCTCTGCTTCCGCTTTTCTTTCCTCTTGTCCTCAGTGTCCTGGAGCATCTTCTCCCTCCAAAGGTCAAAGAAGTAGGACGGGTTTGTGTAGAACTTGAGTCCCTCCTTGCCATCATCCCTGGGGGGGGGCAGTGTAGCCATCAGACAGCGCTCCTACAAGCCTCCCATCACCCTGAGTTGCTTTTCCTTCTCTACTTTAAAGCACCGAGACACAGACCCCTAAATATCTAGTCTAAGGTTTATTCCAACTCTGCATTCAGGTGCCCCAGCATGTACTGGGAGCAGGGAAGGGTCACGTTTCAGAGGAATCTGCTCTGATAGGCCGAGCAGCGAAATGGTGAGCAGGTATGGATGCTCCCATAAAGAAACAGACCTGAAACATGTCCCTGGTATGACCTCGCTCTGGCCGCCAGTGAACAATCTCGCTCGCCCATGCCTTCACGTCAGATCCTTCATGTTTTGGTTGTATAATATTTTTCCCACCATCCGATGACTAATGTCTATGAGTCATATTTCATGCACTACAGAAAAACGTATATATATATATATACATTTGTTTACTTATATATGTTTGGAGAAACGTACCAGCACATTTCCAAAACATCTCGTCTCTTAGTAACAGCTAGATCCCCGACATACCTTTCAAGATTCATCACTGCATGTCTGAAAAAGCAGTTGCCTTACCCCCCTCCTACTCTCTATAACCTCGCCGACCCCCCCTCTCGATGAGGGAATCAATTAAACTCTGCTGGGCTCTGTGGAGGTGTCTCCCGGGGTGAATGGGTGCAGGTCGAGCAGCTGATTGCCTCCCTGTTTGTCAAAGTCGCTCATTAACACGAGTTTTTCGTCTGAATGAAAGCCTAATGAAATGTAAAAAACCGAGATTCCTTGCCTTAATTACTAATTAAATGTCTGACTGTGAATTGTTTAAAGTTTACAAATGAATTATTATATATCACTTACAAATGTATTTTTAGAAATGACCAAGTCGTGGCTCCGAGCAAACAAAACAAAACAATAACCCTGACTGGTCGAGTTGACCAATAATGGACCCGATAAGGGGCAGATACTTTGGGTATTTAAATGAAGGTCCTTCAATGGTGCACCAAGAGCAGGTCATATTTGTTTGATTTTGTTGTCCAGCAAACAAATGTATCCTTCTTGGTCCACGTTGATGTTAAGTGGGCAAATCTCTGGCTCAGATGTGTGCTTAAGCTCTCAGGCAGAACAAAGATCGGGACATAGAGGCACCCTGAGGATTAACGTGAAACGTCGATGCTGTCAGTTCACTGCTCCATGTCATGGGGAGGAGCCGCACGCCTGTCTGGTATCTAGGTATCTGGGCCAATGATGGTGAGTCCCGCCCACTGTGCCCACACGGCCTGCACCGTCCATAAACTCATAATGCAGCAGTTTGGTACATCTGTCCTGGTATGGATCTTCATGTAACAGAAGTTTCCATCAATTCATGCATTCATCTTCCAGGCTATTTTTGCTCCTTACGATAGGCTTATGGGAATGTATCCCCATGGTAACCTGGTGAGCATCTGTGTGTGTGTGTGTATATATATATATATATATATATTATACAATTCACTTCTGGATGATGAGACTGAAGCGGCGTGTCTGACCTATACGGCGTGAGGATGTTGAGGGGTGGTGGCTTTTCACACAGCTCGAAGGTCTCCTTCAGGGGCATGGGCAGTGTCCGCCTGTCAAACAGCTGCTGGTCCTGGATGGTGGAGCTCCGGAAAGCTTTCCTCATGGTGATGTCCTGCAGGGACACTGGAGGGTGGGGGGAGGGGAAGAGGAGCCACACATCAGGCCCAGGCCGCAATGGCTGCTGTCGGTCCACTCTGGTTCTGCGCCGCTGCCGGTTTTACAGAGATGACACACCGGGTCCTCATCACCGCAACGTGGCGTGACATGATCGTCGCCAGCTCCTCGTTATTCCTGCAAACCAAGTGCTGCCAGGACGGAAATAACATCCGCGGCACGTCTTTGCCTGCCTGCCTGCGCTGGATGGAATGTATATGCAGCCAGAAGCTGAAAACAAACTGATTAACAACACGGAGGCTTGTAAAGTGGGAGGAGTCTGGAGGGAGGGGCCTAAATGGGGGGCGGGGCCATGGTGGTCCGATTGCACAATGCCTTCAATGAATACCTTTAACGTGTTTTAAGTCTTAGTAAACTTAAAAAAGCACTAATTGCTTTTAGCATTTTAAAGGGGAGAAAGTTGGTCTTCATCGTAATCACGGTTGGGAAACGTTTCTGATTAATAGTCTTTGTCTTTCCAACATGTGGTTTGAATTGCAACAAATTTACAGTAATAATTATTTTTAAATACACTCGACAGCCATCAGAGACAGACCTCGTCGCTGTCCAGTGTGTCCGTCGAGAGTAATTGCTTTTTGACCAGCCTGACATTTGAAAACGTGTGGGGAAAAAAAATCAATGATTTTTCCTGGAATGGCTGCTTTAAAAAATGGCCATGAAGGGGAAGAAGGGAAAGTGGAGAGAAAGAAATCAGTCAGAGGGGGAAAAAAACATCCTCAGAGAAGGCCTTGAAAGAATAAAAAAAATGTAAAAAACCAGCAGTTCTCTGCCCTCAATAATTTATAAGAAGCCAACTGCAATCGCTTCATAGGGACAAAAAGCAGAGTTGGCACCTGTGAGCGGACGATCCTTCAGTCGGCACGACTCCTCATCGATCCGTGCGTCACTTATTCTAACTACTTCATAGAGCAAATCTGGTCCCGGCCTGTAGCGCCGAGGCGACCGGTAAGTGACTTTAGGGGAATTTTAAGGATTACTGGGCTCACCACCACTTCCACACCAGATACCCGCAAACTGGCAACATTAACCAGCTTGACATGTACATTAATATGCCTAATGAAGTTTACTTTCTTTTAGTTTGCTCTGGAAATCCTTAGAATGGTGCAAAGAGTACACTGCACTATTTTAACATTAACTGTGAGGTGTCCCAGGCACAGAGGCGTCATTAGACATCCTGTCCCCCGGCAAAATGTCACCTTCAATGTCACCCCTGCCCCTCCTTGGCTTGGCACTTTCAATCTGAACTTAAATTGAATATAATTTGCCTAGTTGGGGGAAGAGGGTCCTTATAAAATGGGCCCCTTATGGTAGGTTTGGGGCCCCTATAAAGCGGGCCCTTATGATACGTTGGTGGCCCATATAAAGTGGGCCCCTTATGGTTGGTTTTGGGGCCACTATAAAGCAGGCCCCTTATGCTACGTTTGGGGCCCCTATAAAGCATTGGGTCCCCTGAATGTCCCCAGTTTATATGAATGTGGGGGGGTTTCAAAAGAAGTGGGCTAAAGACCACAATGTACAAGCTGCTCTGAAGTTTTCTGGCTTCCAGAGCTGACTGGCACGTTACACCTATCACCCTCCTTAATGGAGGGGTCACCGCCAGCCTGCCCACCCGCAGTTAAAAAGGTGCTTAATGACTAAGTGCAAAGGGGGTTTCTCCTGCTCAGGCTGCATTAAGAGGCCCTTAGAAACGCCCGCTTGGTCAAGCAACCGCCACACGCCGGCTAACAGACTGAGGAGTCGGTGAAAACTGAAAGCAAATGTCAGCAGCACGTAATAACCAGCAGGGCAATGCACTGAGTCACAGAGGAATCTGATAGGCCATCTGGGAAAGATCACATGACTTGGGTGACCCCTGATACACCGATAAGCAACAGCCCTGCCCACTGATTACTGTAGTTTCACAGCCTCTAGCTTGGTCATTTGGGACTCTGGCATCTACAAGGCAACCATAGTTATATCACTACAAGGAGGACAGCCTCAGCCATCCATGGCATCTCATCCAAGGATCAGTCAATTCACAGAGAGACCTTCCTGTTGGACTCCGTTCCAAACAGGGCCATGTTACATTTAATTCATTGATCTGACTCTTTTATCCAAAGCAACTTATAGTAAAGGCTAGGGCTACAATTTTTGTGCGGTCCCTGAGATTAGAACCCACAACCTTTGCAATGTTTGCACACTGCACCACTTGTAGAGCTACAGGGACGCATTACACTCATTACATAAAAACCATGGTCATGGGTGATGGTGATGGAGGATGGGGGCTCTTCAAATGTAGAAAGAAATCAAAAGGATGCAGGTAAAAGCAGACCCCGCCATACTGACTCACACCACACCCCCACGGCTCTCTGAAAAAGCAGAAAGGTCAGGCCCCGTACTTTCTGAACCCCCCAGGAGGAGATCCAATGCACACAGCTGGCCAGGTGAGTGTGCTGAATCAAATGCACACAACGCTGTACTCCTACATATCAACACCCCATTTATTCAAATACCAATACTGAATAGTAATGGGTTCGGCTCTTAGCAACGATGGCAAGCTAGCAAGATTTTTATTTGTACTTAATTATTTTGCATGCCTTCTCGCAGGAATTGAAGAATCAGCTTTCAAACAAGAAGCCAGGTGCTCTATTTTTAAACAGCACGAGTGCGAATGCGCCAGGTACTCACGTGGGAGCTGAATCACGGCGCTGCATTCAGGTTTGCCGCTATAAAACTCTCTTCCTGCAGTTTTATTTTCATCATGCCATGTCATCTAGCTTCACACGCGTCTGTTCTTGTTGTACGCCATTTCTCGGGATCATGTGAGATTCCTGCTTATTATAGTTCGACTTGCTTTTCGAGAGACTCCCAGTACAGTACCACACAGCCTCCCAGCACCATCTCCTGGGTCCCAGGCGTGTGTGTGGGGGGGGGGGGGGAGTCTCAGTCTCAGGTTAAATATAAGGTGAGACCAACATTTTTGAGGATAATGTGTCTCCATCAAGCTGGTCCAAGGAGGTCTTCCCTCCCTCCTCTTTCCATTCCTTTCACCTGTCTCTCTCTCCTCATCTGTCTGTCTCTTATTGTGTTCTCCTCTGCCCGTCTATCTCTCTCCTGTCTCTTTCCCTCCATTTCTCTCTCTCGCCGCGGGGCGGGGGGGGGGGGGTGGGCGGGTGGGGTGGGGGGGGGGTGGGGGGGGGGGGGGGGGGGGGGGGGGGGGGGGGGGGGGGGGGGGGGG
>JAODJX010000111.1:1139596-1150925 GCA_026776945.1 Isichthys henryi
TGATTTAAAGGAACCCAAGGATTCAGCTTGCACTACGTTATCAGGAAGACCATTCCATACTCTGACTACGCGCTGAGATTTTGGGGCCAATGAAAGGATATAATATTAGGTCATCAACCCAGACCAATTCAATTGTGTTACAACTTTTTAAGGCCCCAAGTAACCAAGGGGCCCTTAGTTCAAACTCCCCCTTTATGCCACCCCCTGATTATTAACCTTGACCTCTGTTCTACTACGAATCTGCATCACCATTCCACACCAAAGGGACACACTTTACTAGGTTACAGGTTATCTGTCATACCAACATGCCTGCTGAAGTACATAAAACATACTTCAAGCCTTATTACTACCTTACTGGTTGCAGATTTGATCACTTCATAACCTTCAAACCGAATACTCTGTAAAGAATCCATGAACTGCAACGCAATAGGCCTATAGTGGGGTTATGCATTCAGACAACAAGCTGTATAGTAATGCATTATTGTGTAACATAATGTATTAAAACACCTAGGGTGTGTATTTACAACATACACTAGTGCAGTGTTTTTTTACTATAGGTACAATAAGCTGAATTTGTTGAAATAGAAATCATGGCTTTGTTTAACCACTAAACCCAAAATCTACCTACCGCTTATCCTAGTCAGTGTCATGGGGTGGGGGTCTGGAGACCCCACTTTTCTAAGACTCCACTTACCCTAAATCAGCATTTGCCAAGCGAGTCCTCAGGGAACCGGACAGTTCACGTTTTTGCTCCCTCCCAGCTCCCAGCCAATCAGGATCATCGAATACCTGGTACAGGTGCGCTGGGAGCTGAGAGGAAGCAAAAAGCGTGGACTGTCCGGGGTTTTCCAAGGACTAGGTTGGGAAACACTGCCATAAATGCACGAAGCATCCGAAAGAACATGCTAATACAACAACACGTGGGTGGGATTGCCAGCGATGCATCATCGTACGTGCTTAAATTAAGGATCAATATATTTAGCTCTTTGAATGAAGCTAACATTTTCATTACTGAGCTGGCACTAAATTATTCGCGATATCCAATACTGGCATGGTGCCACTCCGCCTTTAACCTTCCTCAGAGTAATAAGTCTCACGGAAACAGTATTTTCTGTTTGCCCACACTTACAAGCTCGTTATATATCATAAACATCACCGTTATTTCACTGAAAAGGCACAGCGGCAACGTAGCCTAATTGCCGATACATGGAAAGAGCACCCCCCACTTCAGGTGAACCAGATGCTACATGGGCGTGGCCCAGAAGCCATTCCCCTATTGGCCCGACGCGTCATCGGCGAGGGAGCCGCAGCCTTCATACACGCAACAGCAAGTCTAACTTGTAGGTAAATCAGAAAAATAATAATGCAGCCCATAATAATTATGCAGTAATAATAACACAAACTACATACGGTACTGTACTGCACCTCGAGCTGACGAATCGCTGAAACCGCGCAATGTTTTCACGAACGTCTCAAAGTAGTGTTCGTTATTACGAACCATAGTATTTAACCCAGTAATGTAATTTAATGTAATAGGCTTTATGTCAGTCCATCGTATGTTGGCCTATGAGTTGTCCGTAAGTCGGTTGTTCTTAACCCGGGGACTGCCTGTACTAACATTATGTAATATATAAGCAAAGGAGTGGCATATTATAATCCCCGACGTCTACGACAACATGCTGACCAGTGTTACGTCTTTCATGCTCAACGGGAAGCTGCTTGGATCGGACACAAACATTTTACGGATTACCGTATTCATTTAAACCGACTTAATGTGGGAACTGGAATCTGGTCCAGGATTAATACCAGACTAGTGGCCTTTGCTGCATGGGACAGGCACGTCCGCGACCTGACCAGGGTAAGCTGTTTAGAAGATGGATGAACTGACCGATGTATGGATATACGCGTCACTGCGAGCTCATTGTCCAAACATGCAGAGAATTGTGTCTCACGTGACAGTCATACTCTCCTGCTTGAGCGACAAAAGATAGCAAACTATTACTACCACTAGGCCATCTACTGACTACTTACATGTATTTACTTAATCTATGCTATTATACAAATTGATCAATAGAGAATGCAGAGTAAACCAGTTCCAACTGGGGTTAATGGCTTTGCTCAAATGCTCAAAACTGATATTCACTGCCAGCCATGGGATTTAAACCAGCAACCTTCACAGGCAAAGGGCCCTGACCCACAGAGCCACATACCACTACACTTAATGGTGTTCCACATCTACACTAGATCAGTTTCTGGTGCTGTCTAAGTTTCAGGTTAAGCTCATCTGAACTGTGAACGTTCAGAGTGTTTGCTACTCCATAACTCACCATCATTGGCTATCTGAACTTGTCAAGAGTGATCTACCAGTTAACTCAGCCCATGTGAAAACCACTTTTCAAAAGATTTTACAAGATATTGCCTATAGTAATTCAGTAATTCAGTAATTCTAGTAATTGAGGTAATTCTAGGATTTGACACCTAGTAAAATTCAGTCCCTGATAGGCAGAGGTGGGGACTGGAGTCACTGACGTGCAACTCAACTTGGACTCGTCACAAATTTGATGACCTGTGACTCGATAACAAAAATGATGGAAAGACTTGGACTTGGCGGCACATGACTTGAGACTTGGCTCGGACTCACGATGTTTTGACTTGAGACTTGGCTCGGACTCGCCAAGGAATGACTTGTTCCCATCCATGCCAGTAGGGTTGCCACTTTCGATCTGTAGAAATAGCCCCCACATTCCGTGTCTCCTATGATAAAAATGGATTTGAATAATTTTTCCGGAAGTGAGGAAAATATTGGTGGCTGAAGTTCCAGGAAAAGTATCTACAATCACCTGTGGTACAGTGGCATGTTGAGCTACCTACAGTAAAACAGTGTAAAACTGCCGTTCATTATTGTTGCAGGTCACAAACTGATTTAAATCAGTTGATGAATAATTATCTGGGCACAGCTGTTCAGTTTCATCCTGATGAATGGTGAGCATCTCATTCCTAACCCATTTCTGGAATTTCAACCTCCAAATTTTCTGAACACAAATTAAGCAGATTAACCACTATGCATGGATGCTGATAATCCATAAGGACAAATTTGGGAATTCAGACAATGGATTTGTGTGCTGGACCCTTAACTGAAACATTGTGCATGTGTAAACCTTAATATGTTTTCTTTGACCTTGAGCACACAGAGAAGATTACACCTGACCACCCGAAGGAGTGGCTGACAGGTTCTAAACAACCTTTCTGGACATCTGGACTTGGAGTCTCTTTGACATACTGTACATTGACCATCCAGCTATCTGAATGAGATGCCTTCTAGTCATCTGGTAAACTGGCATGCGACATGATATTTCTGCCCATGGAAAGTTTAGCCCTCACAGCCGTCTGAGAACTTCAGGAGGCATCGCAGTTATGGGATGACATCTATCTCCCTCAGAGGAAGTCGGTACAGCATAACTATTTGCAGGACTACATTAGCAGGATGAATCTGAAGTATTTGTCCATCTGTTGCCTGCTGTTTTAGCAACTTTTGTTAACGCTTATTTACCTTGCGTGTAAGAGACTTGTAAGAACGGAGAAATGGTGGACACGACTTTTGGGGAAAACAAAATGAATTTCCGGTTGTTTATTTTAATTTGCCTGTGTATATGTGTAAGATAAGTGAAGCGAAGCTAAAGATGTGTCCATGAAAAAACAAATGAAGTTCCCTCATTTTCCCTGTTGTGATGAATGGACGTGGTGAATTAGGTTTCTCTACCTTTAAGTAAGACATCTCTTAAGAAGACATCCCTTTAAGTAGGCAAATTTCGTACAGGACAAAAACAGTAGTTGTCCACGTGTAACTTAAAGGCTTTCAAAATGCACGTACAGGTGTGAGGGGTAATAAGTGTAACTGATATTTGCGTGTGAAGTGGGACAGTGGAAATTTCCTGCACGCCTCGCTGCTCCTCCTACCCGGTGTACGCTACTGATAACCAAGTTAAAAAAGTCCGCTGCTGAGCTCACTGCCGCTCTTGGGGGACACCGGCGGGGGCTTCTCCGGCGCTGGAAATCATGAAATATGTGGAGAGGATTTTCGATGAACTCGGACACTTCAAACGGTACCTACAGTCACGTTACACTTGTTACATTTTTTTTTTTCTTAAAAAATACTATGCAACTGAGTTTTAGCGCAGATTACCGTTAAATTACTCCTGAGTTGTCCTGGACTAAACTTACATATGCGGCGAAATGTTAATCATCTATATGTACTTGCGTTGTGACTTAAGGACACGAGTAACAGTAATTAAAATTTATATATTTCTGTTAGCCTACTTATTCGATTTAGTACTTTTCTTTTATGCAGTTTTGTCCGTTTCATACTAAAACGGGTTATATCAAACTATATCTGACTTAAAGTTTCATCAATAACATATACATTTATTGGGAGTTTCGTAAGTTGTGAACTTAGATGTTTTTCAACGAAAATGATATATACGACTGATTTAGCACATCTAAAACTGTGATGTTAATGATATAATGCCCACAAATCACCGTTCGCTCTTATGAAAATGCTCTCCCTATATGAAAACTCCGATTTGTGTCTTCAGGTTCCAGGCGTGCCTGTACTTCGCCGCTGTCTTCCAGGCTGTCGCCTGCGGGATCCACTACTTGGCCTCGGTGTTTCTGGTGGTCACGCCGAAGTTCCTCTGCGGCTCTCCGGACAATGTCACCGGGGTGCTGTTCGAGAACCACAGCGCCGGAGCTCTGGCGGACATCTGGCGCCACTTCGCTCCGGGCTCCGGCCCCGTCGTGGTACGGACTGCCGCCGGGGAGCAGTGGGAGCTGAGCCAGTGCAGGAGGGCGCTGAGGATCAACCCGACCGATTTCACCTATCACTTTGCCGGCAACAAGAGCGTGCAGTCGTGCGCCGGAAGGTTCAGCTATGACCTGAGTGAGATCCAGCAGAGCATCGTGACGGACTGGGACCTGGTGTGCGAGAAGGAGTGGCTGGCCAAGTTCTGCCAGCCCACTTTCATGCTGGGGGTGCTGATCGGCGCGCTCGTCTTCGGGGACATCGCCGACAGGTCAGGCTAGACAGCCGGACCCAAATCCCTGCCGAGTGGCGAGTGCATGGTTTCGACAGTTAAACGACGAAACTGTTAATTAATGCAGCCACTATATTTATCTACATTAACAATAATAATTACAACAATGATCGTAATAATAATAATATCTTTTATTGTTTATGTCATTATGTAATTGCTTAATATATAAGATGTATTGATTATTAATTCCAGGGGGAAATTATTGTAGTGAAAAATATCCATCCAACTTCTCGAAAGTCAAGGTGCTCGACCTCGTTAAATCCATCCATCCATCCATGCATTTTCCAAACCGCTTATCCTACTACTGGGTCGCGGGGGGTACGGAGCCTATCCCGGAAGCAATGGACACGAGGCGACCTCGTTAAATCGTTCGGGCTAAAGCGGCAGACACAGGCACCCCAGGCCCTTGGCACATCCCTGGTCTGAAGCCTATCCCACAAAGAATGGGTGCATCCTGGACGGGACACCAGGGCATCGCGTGCGTTACGGGAAACCGCATAGATGAGGGATTCGAACCCACAACCGTGAAGGTGTGAG
This sequence comes from Isichthys henryi, assembly GCA_026776945.1. Lineage (NCBI taxonomy): Eukaryota > Metazoa > Chordata > Actinopteri > Osteoglossiformes > Mormyridae > Isichthys > Isichthys henryi. Next base: position 1,145,224 of record JAODJX010000111.1, read on the forward strand.
GCAAAAATGCTAAGCACGTTTAATCACTGTTAGTAAAAATGAGGATGATGGTGGTGGTGATGATGATTATTTATTAAACTGAAGCAGTGCACTCCGCCCGTGGCACACCGAGGCAGAGCTCAGACGGATTCTTAATGATTATTTCTTGTGGCAGTTGTGCAATGTTTATCCTTTGAACCGTTGGTGTTTTTCAATCAGATTCGTCAGTGAACAATTTTAGCCCCGCAGCCGTTTCTGTCCGTCATGCCATGTAACATAGATTTTTATCCGATCTCCTTCTCACGTTTCTCCACCAGTGGTGTTACAGACTGTTGTTTTAGTGTAACATTCACTTTTGCTCAGCTCGCGTTTTACATAGATGGCTGCGTTGTTTTTCTTCGTTCACGGATTCAGTTCCCACAGTGCTGTTCTCAATCACACTTTTTAAAAAGCTAATTACTAAAGATATTTTTTCAGCAGTTGCGCTCTCAAAGCCCTGTGAGCCACTTGACAGGCAAAATACTTGAATTTAAATAGACTAATTAAAAACTGAATGCAACTTAGGGGGGGAAAAGATGTTTGTTAAATGTTTATTGATCATTTTCTTCCTTCAGGATTTTTTTCTTATGGTTGCAGATAAAATTCTGCGCTCTCACGGTATTGTAATTACATGTCGTGTGTTAACGTATAGCCGGTGAGTTAGCCTACCGGTCGCGCATTAACGAGTCATGGGAACACCCGTGGGGTAGCGTAGTACTTCCTAAACCAACCGCAGCTGAAACTGAATATTTACTCGCGTATCCGCTGCACGCTTACACAGATTTGCTTTCCAAAGGGGCCGTTTGAAGGAGAAGCTTGTGTTTTTCCCATGGATAACTCTGCTTATCATTACGGCGTTAGCTCACAGCGGTGAATATCAGGTACCCTTTTGAGAGGCCAGACAGAGACCGAAATGTTTTCGTCTCTTTTTTTATCCTCCTGCCAGGCTTGGTCGGCGGCCAATCCTGATGCTGACCAGCCTCTGCCAATTCGCGTTCGGCGTGGGCGTGGCATTTACGGGCGACTACTACACCTTCGTTGTGATTCGATTCCTGCTGGCTATGGTGAGCGGGACACCGCAGATTCTCCTCATTCTTCTCCTCATTCTCCTCCGTTGCGTCATTCTTCAGACAGGGTCATGGCCCATGGGTTTGTTTTCAGTCTGGCTGAAATCACAGTAGCAGATTATGGGATCAGAACCCACAACTCTCTGCCGAAAAAATCGTCATATGTTGACTGAAAGCCTCATTTATAGTAAGAACAGGGTGACACTGGCACTGGTGTGGCAGTGAGGGGGCTGTTTGTCCAGCTACACTGGCTCTGTCACAGTGTTTGATGTTAAGATTTAATCTCTCAGCTCCTGTGCATGAATCCAATGGCTTGGACCACATCAGTGTTACTGTTACTGATTCTGCAGATGTGAAGGTTCCCCAGTGCCACCCCCAGGCAGTAGTGCAGCTTGTATTAGGAGGGCAATATAGGTCAAGATGTAAACAGTACACAGTAAATCAGTGGCACTGGCCATTAGAGATTTAAGAAATTCAATGGCAAAACATGGGCAAGGTCATTCTGCTAAGCTCTGGACGTTAACTTAATAATATGGCAAGTTTCAGCCAACTGGCTAAATAAGTAGGTAGAACTGTAAGAAGGGCCGGCTCAGCATGAGCTGTAGATAAACATGTCTAGCTGGAACCCAGCCTTGCATCAGCTTCACGTGGAATCCAGAAACAGCTTTGGGGTCATGTGGTGTCTGGGATGCTTGACTATTGTGCAATAGGAGAGGACACAAGGAGAGGCAATCACACTAAAAGGGCTGTTTACACGTGTCCAAAATCCCAACGGGGGAAAACGCAAGCAATGTATCAAAGAGGATGGGGGCTCATGGGGATTGACGCATGCCTCTGTGGGTAAGATTTCTCTGCTTTGCAGAAAGCAAAAGCTGGCCGAATGCACATAGAGACCTGTGTGGGGGGGGTGTACTTGGGACTGAAGCATGTCTCCCACTGGCAGGTCTCAAGCGGTTACCTGGTGGTGGTGTTTGTCTACGTGACAGAGTTCACGGGGATCAAGGTGCGCACTTGGACCTCCATGCATGTGCACGCCGCCTTTGCCGTGGGCGTCATGGTGGTGGCACTGGTGGGTCACCTCATCAGGGTGTGGTGGCTATACCAGGTCGTCCTGTCCCTGAGCACCATCCCCTTCATCCTGGTCTGCTGGAAGCTCCCTGAGACTCCCTTCTACCTGCTGGCCAAGGGCCGCTTTAAGGAGGCCCAGGAACTGCTGGACCAGATGGCTCACTACAACGGCGCCTCCACCCCCGTCATGGTGTCGGACTTGATGGAACCCGACGCGGCGATCCTTCTGGACGGGGAGGCCAAGGCCTCAAATGGGAAGACGGAGAAGAAGCTCAGCATTCTGGACCTGTTCTGTAGCTGGAGGATGGCGAGTAGAACCCTCACAGTATGGGCCGTGTGGTTCATCGGTAGCCTGGGTTACTACGTCTTCTCCCTCAACTCCGTCAACCTGGGGGGAAACCAGTATGTCAACCTCTTCCTGGCAGGTGAGACGTATTCCTCTCTGCGCCTGGGGGACCTTTCAGCTCCAGGACATTATAGCCAATACTTGATTTAGGTCTCGTTTCTAATAACCTTCCGGAGAAGATGACATACACTTTGTATTTTACATAAATAACTACTTGTTAATGGTTTGGGTTGAGGAAGGAATGTACCCAGGCATCTTTTAAAAGTTCATCAAACCAGAACTGTCTGGTGATATTTCTGTGCTGCACAGATAATGAGACCCTTCTAGAAGAAGCGTGGAACCTCCTCTTTCCCAAAGGCATAAGCTAAACAAATCATATGCAGCTCTCTACTCACGAGGGTTCGCTGCTGTTTGCTGTTCAGAAACCCTCTTTTCTGCTGTTCCACTGGTTTCTTGGGGTTAATCAGTTGTGTTCAACAGGAGGAGATGAGTCCCCCCCTGCTGGCCGCTGATGGTACAAATAGTGATTCATGGTGCGGCTCTAATGAGATAATTGATTTAGGGTTAGCGAAGCAGCCCACCGGCCTTTACACCATCGCCACAGGATCCCCTGGTACCAGATACGTTTGGCATTTCTGGTGACAGAGCATCCTAATCAGTGGGCATCGTCTTGGCAGGGCAACTACAGGCATCACAATGAGCTGGCAGTACTGAGAGCACCAGTGCAGTGTAGTGCTCAGTGGAGATTCACCAACACGGCTTTAGAACTATTTAAATATGCTCAGGAACGAAAATTATTTCTCGGAGCTGAAATTTCAGCAACATTAAACTATAATAATATACATTTTGGGGAAAAAACTGATCATCAAAGAACATGAATGAAACTGTTGCAGTTCCAGTGTTACAGATCCAGAGTAGCCATTATTTTCCAGCTGCCGGAGCTGTTGGGTATCTTGGCGGTTGGGTTGCCAGATCCTGTCAGGGCAGCGTGGCATCCATCCAGGGGGGTGACTTTGTATTGTCGATTGATTCCAGGTGCTGTTGAGCTCCCGTCCTACTTGGTAGGCTGCTTTGCCATGGACAAGGTTGGCAGGAAGAGGACGTGTGCCCCATCCCTGCTGTTGAGCGGAGCAGCATGTATGCTCATCATTGCGGTGCCTAAGGTATACCTGCCTATCTCGAAGTTTCAATGGGAGGAATCCTCCTTGGTACCTACATCACCTTCTTTCAACTTGGCTGTCAGCAGTATCCATCTTCTTGTAGTCACTGTGCAGTAGCTGCTGGCCAGGAGTTGCCTGTTGTGTGGTTCAACAGCTATGGTTGGGCATTCCCAGAGATGTCATTAAAGTACCCTCCCAGTTCACAAGTTGGCAGGGGGGATGGTAGTGTCGCCTCCTCTGATCAAAGTTTAGGGCATTGATAACATCTTGTAGAATTGAAGTACAATTGATGGGGACAAGAATCATATGTCGGCTGGTAGGCGTGACATCACTGGTGATAGTGGAGATGTAGACTACATCTACATTGCTATGATATAGCAGATGTTTGTCTCCATTTCTGCCTTTCGTCCAAAAGCTCCCAAAAACAGCTTTTGAAAATGCTCTTCAGAGCTGTATACTTCTGAAAACTATTTTAACGTTGCAGTGTGCATGAGTGAAAATGGAGACTTTTGAAAACACAGACTCTAAAAGCCCCCCTAATTGTTCCCTACTCAACACATGACCCTTTTACCCCTTTGATCCTTGATTTGATTGGTCAGCTGGTCACCCTACACGGAAGTCACGAATGAATGACACAGGCTTATGCAACACTTGCTTGACTTGATTTCATCGATACGTGCCTACCCACTGTAGGCTAATAGCTCGGATACGTTTTTGTTCGTTTCAGCACAGATGGAAATACTTTCGTAAACGACATGAAAATGACTGTGTGGATGGAGTTTGAAAAGTCCATTGTTAAATGAAAGCATAGCAGTATAGATGTAGTCTGAGACAGAGTTGAAGATCGCCCTTATCTCACTGGGTGGGGAATATGATGATTAAAGTACCTACAAATGATGTAACACAGCCTTAAATGTAAATAGGAGAAAATAGCCCAAAATGAGGGAAATATGACCTCGTGCAGGCTGATCGTTTCTCAGCATTGGGCCAAAATGATGGTTATAGCTCAGCTTAACTAACATTACATTTATATTTACATTTTCTAATCGACACTTTTGTCAAAAGTGATGGCAGATGGTACATTACAGCTGTCAAGGACCCAGCCAGGCGTAAGTGTGACTAAGCTAAGCTTCCAGTGAATTCCCAGTTGACCACCCAGCTGAATTGTTTCCAAGGGATGATTGATTCACTTGACAGGAGCTGACAGTAGACCAGGCCTCCAGGGTTTGTACATGACAGCCCTGATGGGGGGGGGGCTCCCATACTGTGAACTCTGTATCGTGTACAGAGTAGCTGTTACGGCGTGTGTCTCTTTCAGCTTTACAGGCCCAGACTGACCCACAAGAAACTCACTTCATTACAGAATGTTTCTCAACCTAGTCCTTGGGAACCCACAAAGAGTCCATATTTCTGCTACCTTCCGGCTACTTACTAGGAAGCATCTGGGGCTCCCCAATTACCGGTTTGAGAAACAGTGCCTTACAGAGAAGGAAAGTCACACCGTGCGATTTTCGTTATCAGGTCATGGTGGCGTAAATGCGGAGGGGGTGGAGTCTATGTCCGTGGCATTGATCTGTCAAGTCTCCATATGTTGTCTCTTTCTCCTCTCCAAGGACTTTGAAGTACTCACTATTATCCTAAGCATGATGGGAAAGTTTGCCATCGCGATTGCCTTTGGGCTGATTTATCTCTACACATGTGAGCTCTACCCAACGATCATAAGGTTTGTCGGTCCAGAGGGTCACTTGTATGCGTCTTCCATTTACCTGATGCTGTCATCCAAAGCATCTTACAGTACAGTGAAGGCTTACAATTTATGTGAGCTCCCTGGGATTTGAACCCACAACCATTGCATTGTTAGCACAGTGCTCACCTTGTTGAGTTACAGGAACAATTTTTAGCTGTTTGTATCAATGTAACCTGGGCTTACTGAACTGGGTGAAAACCTGGAGATAGCCTCCCCCAGTCCCAAAAGGGTACTGGTGATATGTGTGACTCCCCTGTAACAATGCATTATGTAATAACGCCACATTATGTAATAAC
>JAODJX010000111.1:1185144-1198403 GCA_026776945.1 Isichthys henryi
CCCCCCCCCCCCCCCCCCCCCCCCCCCCCCCCCCCCCCCCCCCCCCCCCCCCCCCCCCCCCCCCCCCCCGCCGCCGGTTGTTTGAGGGGTGTTTCTGCAACTCTGTGTGCATGTTTCTCACTCCCTACATCCCCAGACACATGAGTGTCATTTGTGCCATTTAAATATCTAAAGCAGAAGTGTGCACACCTGACAGCATGCTAACCAGCAGATGGAAGCTTTGACCGAGTCGTAAGAAGGTAGAGGGCCGTGAGCTGCAAGCCTGCCGTGACCTTAGAACAGGTGCGGCCGCAGTATCGGCAGAACAGGAACTCCCTGATCGCCATGCAGATCGCAGCATTCCAAAACCACCAAACATACATCAGACACTCTGAAGGTTCGGGAACCCAGCTATAGGAGTTTAAATGTTGCACGACTCAGGAGAAAAAAAAGGAGCAAAACGACTCCAGTTCAAAAAGTTATTTTGAAATGCAAGAGAGTAAAACTCTTGCTCAATTTGCCTTTTCTGCAGGCAAGACAACAACATGCACCGCAACAAATATATGAAACTGCACTCAAGAAAATGATCCCCGTGATAGATTTACGTTCGGGCCCATTTAGCACAGTCATGTGACATCAGTCTCCACCAATAGCGTCCAGGCTGCCGATCAGCCTTCATCTCAATTTTCACGCTCATGTGAGATCAGATGATGGAATTCTTGCTGGGAATTTCTTTCCAGCAACAGTAACGACTCAACCTCAAAGTCACTACAAACCACACAAATAAATCCACGCTCAAAGGCGTAAACGCACGCATATATATGCACATTGGGACATACTCAGATGCACAGATCAAGATACGTATTTATAAACACAAACAGACTTTTAGGAACACAAAGCCAAGGCAGAGAGGTGTGTGTAATTCCACGGGAAAACTAGTCCAGTTCCAAGACCGGAGCTAGTCTTGTCTGTTTGGGACATGCAGACTTAATTTAACAAAACCAAAAGGTAACTTTTGACCAGCGCTTGGAGAGTGAGGAGGGATGCTGGAGAGATACAGCTGTGTTGTAGATCTCCACTGAGATCCCAGGGCTGTGTAAAAATTAGAGTACATAGTGGTGGGGTTTCCCGAACCAGCAGGAAGGGGTCACTTTTTGGCCTGGGGACCTGCAGACTCTCCACTTACTGTATAGTCAAGGCTTTTGACCTTGTTATTATTTTTGGTATTGAATAAGCAACAAATTGATTTAGAGGAATGAGACTTGCATCTGCAGAGATGATGTCTGACTGCATCAGACAGTGAGAGCACCGGTATCTCCATCAGAATGACCGTGGATGTTGCCATGCGCAGTCGGTTCATCTCTGTAAGGTGTTATGATTTCTATTTCCTAGCCGCTAATCTTGGTCTGAGTCTCAGGGACACTTTAAACCAACAGTACCGTTGAGCAATGACTATAAGGTTGCCAGATAATGGCAAAGAAGGGGAATTCTCGCCAGAATATCCAGCTGTCCACAGACTCCAAACAGGCTACACATGGGTCTTCAGACCGCGGGACGCCCACCATACCTGGCACACATGCGCCCCGCAGTCTGCAGTCTGCCCCTTCATCCCCAACTCAATTTAAACCACTAAGCAGCTGTGGTTCATTGAACAGTAAAAATTCAAAGTCAGACGCAACATTTTTAACAAAATCCATTTCATTGTATTTGGCTTAAGGCATATAATCTTCTGTGTTTGGTCCAAGACATACCATAAACCTCTGGGCCAGGACCAGAAATGTGTCACAACCCTGAGTATTTGGTCCAGGACGTATCATGATCCTCTGTGTTTGGTCTCCTGTCTGTTTGGAATGAGATATGAAGAGAGTCCAAAACTGAAAAAAATGCTTGAGGAAGAGGGGGAAAAAAAACCTAAGATAAATGGAGAACATCTTGTTCCCTCCTCTGCTTCCCTAATGTAACCTCACAACTATATGCAGGCCTAACCATTACGGATTTTTTTTTAACTAATTCGCCTTAGTGAAGTACATAAATAAACAAATGATAAACAAGTCAGCTCCCCCACTGACAAAATGCCTGTTAACCACCTGAAGTGGCTGACAGCAGCTGCTCGATTAAAACTAACCCCCCCCCGGCAATACTGAACAAGCTGCAATTCCTCTCGACTGTCACCCAGTGATTAAGTGTCTGCCTGAACTTTAACCTGTTTCTCTACAGATCGATTAGTGAGTGTCTTAAGCACACCGTCTCTTAAATTAAGTACACTATCCCTGATTTAATTACTAAGCCAAGTGTTAGATGAAGGCAGCTATGCCAATTTTCATAAATCTAATTAAGGAGATTAGACAGAAAAAGTGTAGATATCTCCAATGTAGATTTTTAATTAATATACAAAATTGCTAAATGGGCATTAAGAGACAGTTTCTGCTTCTGAAATTATCGGCACACCCTCCTTGTGATCACAGGTCCATGCCCCCCTCTTTATTCAGACTGATTAAATCACTTGCTACATTTAAAAATAGGCAGCCTCTCTCTGCAGAAGGGTTACTGTACATCCAGGTTTTCCCTCTGTCCGGCCGGTTTCTCCGGGTCCTCAAGCACACGTTCGCTTTAAAAATCATTGTCACTGACACTTTGTTTATTTTTGTATTTGTGTGAACAGTGAATCATGTCGTTTGCTTGAAGAGGAACAAAGTTTCACCTTAAAAACATTATTTTCTTTGTTTTTTTATTACAAATTGCTTATATTTTACAACTGTGGCTTTCTGCAAGGCAAAGGCAGAGGGCATTTTCATTTCTTTTATATTTGTGACCTTTTGTGAGCGATAGAGTGTTCCCTTTCTTGTCTCACTAAATTTGGTAACCCTATTCTACAGGGGTGTGGGGTAACTTACTAGTCAGTCGGGATTCACGTGGACCGTTCTGGGCCAGATTGGGGGGAGTTTTTGAGCACATCTCACCTTGCCTTCCGTTTTTACTTTTAAAAAAAGTACAAAAGTAACGGCACCACACTTGTGTACAAAGCGAGGTGACTTTAGCTTCTACGAGGAACGCCCGATTGAATACACGCATTTACACATCTCACAGGAGGCAGAACTAAGGCAGATGTTACTCAGTCAGACCATGGCGTCCCAAAATATCCCGCCTGTCACCTTGCAGCAGAGATTCAGATGCAAGTCTTCGTTAGACTAGTCAACAAACACGGCCGATCCTGGATCTCCCATAGGACTGACATGCTTAAAGAGACCGTAACTGAGGCACACGCATCCTGCCAATGGACAGACAGCGGCTGGCGCGGATGCAGGAAGCCTGGAAATAGCATGGTCGCTAAATCTATTGGGGGGGGGGGTACCTCCATTCAGGATAATCTCAGATGGGAAAAAGCGGTAGAAGAGTCGAGGAGAGTTGAGAAAGGGCTGGTTTGGGAGGCTCCATGACTAGCTGTACGACAGCTCCCAGGTACAAACAGTTAACACACATGTACACACATATATACACTCGGGTCAGTATGTGATAACAGCCCCAGGTCATGTGAGGACAGACTGAAGAGGACAGCCCTCTGCAGCACGGGGTAGCAGGCCTGCATAAAGGAAGGCAGGGGGGGTGCCGGTATGGACAGCATGCTGTGTTTGCACCTGTCAAAGGAAGGAGCTTTCGAGGGCGGGGGCTTGTCTGACCCTGCTGTACCTCACTGGATAGCAGTGTTGAAGCCTAAGAGGGTAAAAGTGCAAGAAACATGTGATGTCACCGAAACCTGCCACTCGGGTGGTTACAGGAAGTAAGTCACCAACACAGGAAGAGGCGTGTCTTCATCCCTCCAGAGTTTGAGTGAGAGCCAAGGTTCAATAGGGAATCTTACCATGGCAGTACCTTAACAATAGAGACTGGGGTGGGGAAGGGCAGTTAAAATACACATGTATATTTGGGGAAGGAAACCCAAATGATTTTCAAATATTTCCCAAAATATGGAACAGCCATTACTGTCTAATTAACCTCCAATGGCTCTGCCAAATGGCTGCCTTCCCAGCCTCTGGACTCATAGCAGGTTCCATAAAATTCTTCCCCCTGAACTGGCAGCCTTCTATGCAGTGCGAAGTGAAGTGTGTAGTAAGCATATAGTAAGGCGTGTAGTGAGTGTGTGCAGTAAATGCATGTGTAGTAATGCATGTGATAAGTGTACACCTGCCTGCTCGCTGCAAGCTTCTTCCACTGCGCAGTCCCACTCGGGTGCCGCTGTACAGGCAAAGCCGAAACTCGAATCTGAAGGCGGCCTGCTGGATAAATCGGGGCCAAGAACAGAGTGGGCGGGAAACCACAGCCCTCATTTACAGCACATGACTGGGCCTAATGATGCCGTTAACAGCGGCAGTAGAGTAAGGAGAGAGGCAGAGTCGCCAGTACCACCCAGGGGTGCTATCAGATATTTTGGGCCTGATTAAAACATATTATATTAGGTCCTCCTCCCAGACCAATCCAATTGTTTAGGCTCCTGTCAGTTACACACCCCCCCCATGACACACTTGGTACCACCCAACAGCAAACTGCCTAAAACCGCGGCTCCCTATTGGTTGGTGGGTAGGACTTCAGCAAGAAAAGTTCACCTGAGAGTAAACAAGAGCTGTTTCTTGAAGCCTAGCAAAAGGTTCTTAACTCAAGATGTTCCTGTACATCTGTGTACACAAGCAAATCTAATGTGTATGACTTCCTTAGACTGAATTTGCTTTAAATATAGTGGAAATCTCTCCCCCCCCCCATCTTCTAGGCTGCACCTGCCTCAGACAGTTGATCTCTCTGTGCCCCCCAGTACCCCATGACAGTCTCCCTTGTATCGTCTGTTCTCTCGCTAGTTGGGAGATCTGTTGGACCTTTGTTCAGTTTTGGGGCAGGGCTCACAACCTATTGGCTCTTCAGTCTGGAGCCTACTGGAGCCTTGGCCTGTCAATCAGAGCAGGCTGCATTTTCCATCGGCCTTCTCCGATTACCAAGGCTCTTTGGCCGTCAATGAACGGACCATTCAGGAAGGGGAAAGGGAGATTAATGAGACGCATGGGGAAGCAGTCAAAACAGTGGGTAAGACTGGTTCTACGGGCCAAGGGCTTCTCATCACGGTGGCTGAGCCGCTGGCTTTGGTGCTCCATTTAGACACGCATCAAGCTGTAGGAAAGCCAGCGGCAGGCATTGGACTGCTGGCAATGGCGCTCCTTCCAGAACAGAATGGAAACGAGCAGTCAGGAGGTCCCTCGTCCACCACAACCTTTCATATACATCCCTTCCCTGAGAGGCAGGCTGACAATGACAGGAACTTAATGAACCTGCATCAGTTTCATCAGTTGGGATTTTAGAGCACGCCCATGCCACATCGCATATTATGGGCAGAGGATAGCGAGAGCAGTGCCGCAGTGAGGTAAAAGGGTGGATATGGGTCAACCAGCGCCTCTCAGAGGCCGTGTGGGGAACAGCCACCTCAGACCATTAGTCAAACACTAGACAAAACAAAACGCAACTATATAAACCTAACTCGATCCTTACTATCACATTTGTTTTTATTTTTTGTTATACCAATTTCATACAATGGCCAAACATAACTGCTTCTTCCCCTTGTATACACGTATAGTGCTCAACTTCATCTTGCATGGAGGCTATGATGTCTAATGAACGCTTTCCACTGAATGACTTTATTACATGTATTTATACTACATACCTGCAGTTGGGACAGACCGATATCCATTTATCTAGATATCCCGGTGAATATAATCAAATATAGTATGAGAAAGTTTTGTAATTATTCTGCTTACTTCAGAATCAGTTTTATTCCCGGGGGGATTAAATTGGTATCCAAGGTAAATGTCGAACATATGTATATCACCTTATGAACCAAAGGTACAATGCCTTCAAACTTAACCGCGGAAACAATTCCCAATAGACTTGTCCAATAAAACCCCCGAAAATACCACGAAACAATATGAACCTGTTGCCACACACCCACTTTAATCCAGGGATTACGTCTAGGGAAGATTTTGCTATGCCTTTTGTGTGTTTTATGGTTTTTTATCTCGGAATATGAAACAGATAAACATTAAAAAGCGATCTCGGCGAAAAGACGGAAAAACCTGTTACGAAAGGAGTGTCAGATGTCGACAATACCACAAAGGGTATTTAAAATAAATCATCGACGACAGTTCAGAGGAAAGCCACAGAGGCGTTTAAAAATAGCCTATAATTTCACAGATTGGGAAGGACGCCGAGTACTTGGCGTCAGCCGTCCACCTTGCTATCCGTATTTTACATATCGGCGTTTTATTTAACACTTTTAACGTGTTTTCAGAAACAGGTCATCGGTAGCTTTCCATTGAATTTAAAAAGACATCTTAGGGGAAGACAGCCTATATCATACAACCTCTGGTTTTTAAACTCCAGAAATAAAGCAGGTTTCCCCGGTATAACGTACCCTCCAGATTACAATGCCGGTGATGCGATGACATTTCCTGCCCCTTTAGCCATAACGAAACAAAACATTCGTCTTCCCCATATATTGTCTAAATTAATAAGATTATAAATTATTATTCACTTGGTACTTTAAAACTCATCATCATTCACACCAGCTCAAAGTCGAGGTAACTTTTTTCTACTTTTGTAACTGAGATCGGAAATGCCTTGACTGGGATTCAAAACCACATTTTTGTTTAAATAAATTGTACATAAAAAAACTCCCCAGACCCTAGAACTGGGGATGACAACACTACAATAATAAACCTACTGCTAGACGACTTCTAAAAAAAGACAGAGATGCATGCTGCGAATGAATTGCACGCTGCTTTGCATAGCAATCACGGCCGGCTCGCACCGTTTCTTACCCAGGTACTGACGCATTTCCAGCAGGATTTTGGGGGGTCCTCCGTTCAGTTGATAAAACAGCGAACCGAAACAGAAGACAGACAGTGTTGCCATACACAAAGCATAGTCACGGAGGGAGAACCGTAACAGGCTCCCCGGACGCCAGGGGCTTGCCTGGACCGAAGAGTGAAGCTTGCGGCGGACGCTGTTGCTGTTGCTGTGATTCTTCAACATCATCATCATCACCTCCTCACAAGGAGCCGCTGAGAACGGCAGCCACCCATCAGCATCCGGAAAATGAAACTCTACTGTCTGATATCATTCGGTGGGCAAGATCTGGGTCCTGAACTCCATGAACCAGCCAGGCTGCATCAACTGTGCCGACGAGCCCTTTTCTCGGCTTCCTCGCACACGTCCGATGAGCACTACTCGGGACTGTTAATCTGGGACTCCATCCTATCCGTGGGACGTTTGAGGGTTTTTCAGTGGCGGAGTCACGTTACTGAGAGGAGGAAAAAGTTCGGTATTGTGCCGCACGTTTCTTTTTGCTGCGAATCAGCGACCCCTGGGGGCACAGGAACGGGACTGTAGCTACACTGCGCGTAGCGGCTCGCGCGCTCCCGCTTCGCTTGGCGTTTGACACAAATCAGTCTTTTAAAGCCGAATGGAGTTTCTTATGAGTCAGCCTATACGTAAAATAACGATTATGTGCTTAGGTATTATCGAATTCTGATGTATTTATGTTCTTGGGAGACTATATTTTCCGATTACATTCAATGAAAAAGTTTTTATTGAAACTGTTAGAGTTTTCTCAGAAACTCCGAAATGAATCATCTTCTTGTCAAAAGCAAGTGTTTCCAGAGGCATACAGCTAAGCGGCTTGGTCATGCCTTCGAACCCAGCCTTCCATTCAGTAAAAAAGAATTCTTTGCCAGGAAACGTCAGACTGAAGGTGTTTTAAAGCTACACTGGTTTGGATCATCCGCAACGTTTATTGTGCCGACTAGTTTGACAATTGCACTGATGTTACATTTCCTGCGGGTAACTGCTATACAAAGACATTTTATTTTATTTGTAATGTTTATATGACCATAATCCGGTATTACATATGAAGAATTGGACAAACGATCTCGTATGGCAAATAGGTGTAGTATGTGGGTGAAAATAGGCAAACTCTGGATCTGGTATTTTTATCTACGAGTTAAAAAAGAAGAAAAACATGCACAAAAACCGCAAATTAAAAGTCAATGTACAGATAATAAAAATAAAATCTAATGTTCTTGGATTTAAACACTTTCTTAAAATGCAGCCGATTGTATGAACCACCTTAACATTAAGGTAAATGATAGTGACTGTGTTAGATCAGGTTCATTTTGCATATACATAAATGAAAACGCACTTCTGCTCAGTGCCAGGCAACTCATTAGAAGACATATGCGGCCACATAGGGCGCCATCTTCTGGGAGGAGTCAAACGCCGACTCCAGTTTTATGACTCAGCCAGCAGAGGCCCATGTGACACTATGACCCAGCAGAAACATTTTAATGCCAAGAAAGATTTTTATTACATTTCAGAAGAGACAAATAGTTTTAGACCTTTTATGTTTCAATACAAGCATATCTGTATAGTCAATTATTAGCTAGCTGAAACAGCATAAAATAATTTGTACACATATTTTACAATACATACTGTAGGTTTTCTGGCTAAAGCAATTTGTAAGAGGGTATTGCTATGTGTATAATACAGCTAATAATTACATTTGATATGAAAAGCAAAAAAGAAAATAAGTTATTTAAATATGAATTACATACACAGATTGTGCAACATTTGTTAATAATTTCATATATGTAATTATGTTTCTGACAAGACAAAAATTGGAAGTAATTAAGTGGAACTCAGATCAATTAGTCAATAATTGCTTTACAGTTGTATACAGGAAGCTTAATATGGGAAATTTTATAATTTGCTTAAATCATGATGTCAATTTGTGATAATAAAAAAATAAAAAAACTGCTTAAACCAGCATAAACCAATTCACACCCTCAGTATAAATGTAAAATGCTTTTTAAAATTTTCTCAGCTTGGGGAACTGTTTATTTTTGAACCTCTTTAAAGTGCTTTAAGGGGTAACATTAATGATGTTTTGTACTCAGAGACTGCAGAGCTTCCCTCTGTTGTGGTGGGTGAATCTGAAGAAGATACTGACCTGTGAGCATGTGACCGTGGACAGGCCTCACCGCCCTATCAGAGCAAAGCACACCTGCAGCCCATTTGGAATGTTTACAGATAAATGGACAGTCTGCGTCCAGAAGCCACAGCTGATTGGTTGGACCTCTGCAATGTTACATTTTGTTACGTCACGGTCTGTCGGTATATTACCAAGGGGGAACCTGGACACTTCTGCTGGAGGGTCACCTGACAGGGGAGTTGGTGGGATTGGGCTGGGGAGGGGGATACCGGCTCCTGGCAGCTTGCCCCATAGACTGCCCTCTGCTGGTGAAACGGGGTGTGTCTGCCAGTAGGCCATGATGGCGGCATCTTCACTGATCTGCACCTGTTGGGTGTTACTGTGCCGTGCGGATTCACACCTGCATGCGGAATCTAGAGAGGGACTCCGGAACCAGCAAAAACATTCCCATGCCGGAATACTGCTGTGCATCCAGTCTTCAGTACATCCCATCCTAAGTGCTCTCTAAACCAGCCTTAACATGAACTCCTGTGTTGAGGCACGTTCGTCACACGTGCTTAAACGTGTTATCTTGGTCAACCTTATTAGAAACGTTCATTTATGCTGTCAGCCTGACCGCAAACACGGCGTTAACATTTCACCTAGAGGACAGACAGGAGTGGCAGTAAGCCAGGCCTAAACCACGGGTAACGAAAAGTGACAATCCCTGATTACAGATTCTTCCGGCATGTGGCAGGCTACAGGATATCAGCGCCCCTCACTAGCCAGTGTGCTTGAAGTGACTGGGGTCTCCATGGAGACCCTGGCCCATAAACACCATATTGTTTCTCCTGGATTCCCAGCTGTCATCCCTGATATACTATATATCCAGATCTCCTGGCTGCGCCCATCAGACACGGTGGTCACATTCCCTTTGGCTAAACTGCCACGAGCACCAAAAGATAAGATGATCGCTCAATCAAACCTCAGATATTTTTTTTCTGACTGCATATTTCAAGTTTGCACACACCTGTAAACATGATTAGGAGCGGGATCGAAAGCGCGCGCACACACACACACACACGCACACACACACATATATATATATAGAAACCAGCATTTCTTGTACAATCTTCAGATATAACTGTGTGTGTAGGATGAGAGTGGCCCCCACGAGGTAACGCCCGTGTGTGTCTGCAGCTGAATGATGTCACGTCTGAAACAGGATGGCCATCGACCCACATTTAAAAATTGAGGAGAAAAACTTCACAGAAATCCAAACAGCAAGCAAGAGCCACTGAGAGCCTAAGTGAGAGGGTGTCACAGGCTGGGAGAGCAGAGAAGCGTCGACTCATGCGCCAAGCCGCACGAGACCGCAGTCACTGTACTCCACAGCAGTCAGCAATCATCACTAAGCTTTTAAGCTTACTTCTAAGGCAACGTAAAATAAGCGGCGTATATTCTTCGTAAAAGGAAAGCAAGCTGCTTCACAAAATAAAAAACAATACGAGTTAGTACTGATTAAGATCTGTGTTTAGAGACGCTAAGCACAGAAACACAGAGTGTGACCCCCGCTTGTAACACAAACCCCATCTGTCAGTACGAATCATAACATCAGTCTTTGTACAGCACAGGGAAGGTTCCTGTTATTTTTTTTTGTTTCATGGGCGTGACCACAGACAGTTCATCCTTTAACATTGGGTCACTGTCATGACTTGGAATCACAATCAGTTTAAGAATTTTGAATAAAAATGTTTCAAAAATGCTTTGGCCACGCTGCTGTCTACGGCAAGCAGGAGGAGACAAATGGAGTGCTTGATTAAAAGAATGAGCTAACAGTCTGATATATTTCAATATAAATCTATAATGTCAAACAAAACCTTGTGCTATCTCTCCAAAAAAGGCAGCTCCTCAGTCACCCGTTTCAAGGTTGATGACTTTCAGTGGGGGGGGGGGGGAGCATTTAGAAGGCCCCCCCTAACAGTCAGAAAACATCAAGAAAAATCACTCAAAAAAATATTAAACTTGGCAGTGGCAGCGAGCTGCACTGTCTCTGTCCAGTGCAACTCAGCTGTGCAGTCTTTCACACAGGTGATGCCAATCGCCTGAACCGCATCTATGCTGTAATCATGGAGTTTGTTCTGAGGGGGGCCCGACTGCAACCTGCATACACCACACATGGTGAGGGGCCAGGTCAGCATGGCAGGCACATGTCTGTCTGCTTGCATCTGTGTCGCAAGCACGTCTCAGTCTGCTTGTGCTACAGCATCTGCACCCTGCGGGCCTCCTCCAGCAGCCGCTGGACATGGCGTTCCTCCTGGACCCCTGCCTGCAGCAGAACCTGCTCCGTCAGGCTGGTGACGTGCTCCAGCGAGTCCAGGCCCACCGCCTTGAAGCCGCCGATGTACATGGGCAGCCCCACAGACACGAGCCAGTCGGACGTGGTGCTCACACCGCCTGGAAGCAATGGCTTCCGGCTCGCATCTGCCAAGCCATCGGACGGGATCTGTGTGGGGGGCGGGGAGGGGTGTTAACCACTGGGATGGATTGACGGGCAAAACCTCAGACCCTTACGCTACTACAGATCAAATTACTCCCAAGTCTTTTTGTTAACGTAGCTGAGCATAAGCAACAATGCCTGAAAATTATTTATGTTAATTTACAGGGCTAGAAGTGATTATTATTACTGGGGGGGAGGGGGGGTCACATAATTTTGTTGGCATTATTCTGAGGAGATGCTGTACTGCCTGGGGGGTGTCAGATCGTAGCAATAAAAGTAGTATATATCAATTAGGGAGCATTGACGTGGGGGGTCTCTCTTGAATGTACCATGTGGGGTGTTAGCAGGCCGCTTCTGGAGACTGACTCCCCCTAGTGGGGTTGGGCTCCGCCGGTGCCGTTGGATACTCACGGCCATGCGGTGCAGCCTGCGCAGTTGCTTGACCCGCACCGAATCCATGGCAGATGCCACCTCCTTAGCGGCCTGGCCCAGGTCCTCAGTGTATCTCTGGATCAGACACAGGGGGACTCCACACCGGCCGTGCTGCAGATGCAGGACGGAGGGGGCGAATGGAGGCAGGAACGAGAGGCGGTCAGACATAACACACCCAATCAGCTGCATTGCCTGATACCATTAAAGTTTAAAATGAACACGTATATAAGGTATACCTGCTAGTAAACAGATCAGCTGGAAATGTAGGTTTATTTTGATTATTGGTTCTGCAGAATCAGGGATGACAGATTAACCCCCCCCACCCACCCACCCAATTTTAAGTGGTACGACCCCCAACAGTCTTTTGACAGAAACATCAAGTGATCATTTTCAGTATTTGGATGTGGTGTAGCAGAATTCAAATCTAAAAATGTCACAATGTTTTCTCTTGGTCAAGCTAGAAACGGGTGAAATTGCATGATGAGGGTGAAGAAGCGCCCCCTAGTGGTCATGCCACTAAAAGTCCGGTAATACTACAGTATAGTTCAGACCCCGACCACAGGCAAGGAGCCATGCAGCTGGAGAATATTACTGGCACTGATTCTTTGGAGGGGGTGCTTCTGGGGCCTATTGTTCACCGGGTCGCACATGCAAACTTCCAGGCCACCTAACTGGCTCCCAGCAGGCAGCGGTTGCAGGACACATTGCTTCTCCTAAGAGCACAAAAGCCGTCCCACCAGCCGGCAAGTACCGGGTGGCATATAAAGAGAGCTGGCGGTTTGGCAGGGGTGCGTGATGGATGGTGCTCAAGTCTGCGAGGCAGCGGTGGTGGTGGGGTGTCAGAAAAAGTCACAGCAATAATTATGAGAGATGCGAGGTGTCTGCCACCTGGAATAGCAGCGGCCCGCCAGCTGGCTGCAAGGCTCAAAGGGGAACAAACAGCTAGTCAGGTACCGGCAACCCGCCCAGCCCGGTGCATGTCAGCTTGACCAGGTGAGCAGCTCATGCTGGGGTGGCCTCTCCGGGAAAGGATGTCAGCCAAATTCATAGAACTCCAGGTATGCTTAAGGAATGCAGGGAGCCCTGTCATAAAGTAATACTGCTCTGTGCTAAAGACCAGCACGACCACTTACTTTGGCCACCAGGGGGCGGTCTTCAGTGAGAGCTTAATGCGTTAATATACTGTAGCAGCGTTAAGAGGGAATTCATCCATCCATCCATTTTCCAAACCGCTTATCCTACTGGGTCGCGGGGGGTGCAGAGCCTATCTCGGAAGCTATGGGCACGAGGCAGGGAACAACCCAGGATGGGGGGCCAGCCCATCACAGGGCACACTCACACACCATT
>JAODJX010000111.1:1198503-1211794 GCA_026776945.1 Isichthys henryi
CCTCAGCATGTTTTTGGACTGTGGGGGGAAACCGGAGTACCCGGAGGAAACCCCACAACGATATGGGGAGAACATGCAAACTCCGCACACGTGACCCAGGCGGAGACTCGAACCTGGGTCCTAGAGGTGTGAGGCAACAGTGCTAACCACTGCACCACCATGCCGCCCCGTGGGAATTCATCCATCATGTGTAAATATGTGCCAGTGTCTAAGCTTACAAAATAAGCGTATTTAATAGCAGAGATTGTTGTAGTGTCTGTTAAAGGCCTCACTCTGCTTCTTGTTATCAGGGTATGACGTCTGCTGGTCTGGAGGAAGCAGGCTCACCTTGTCTGAGTAGGGCTCCTCCGTGAGGTCGATGCCCTCGGCCATTAGCCGGTCTTGCAGCAGCGACTCCAGGTCGGCCGTCTTGCCATGAGACACCTTCTTCCAAACCACCACCTTGGCCCCATGCATCTGGGGGCATGCCGATTCAGGGAGGTCTGAGAGCCAGGCTGGGGGCAGCGCAGGTGGGGTGCTGGGTGTAGGGGGCAGGGAGGGGTCGGCAGGGGTGGGAGACCGAGCAGGAAGCACAGGGAGTGCGGTGGAGGGCAGGGGCACCAGAGTGGGGTGGCACACGCCGTTCAGCAGGCGCTCCTTCCGCTTTTTCATGGGGACGGGAGGCGGGATGGGAGGTTTTTTCGGGAGTGTTTGCACCCCACTCTCACTTGCCGTGGGACTGGTCTCGGGAGATTCAGGGTCTCCAGAGTTTAAAGGAGTGGCCAACGGCAGTGCCGGGCTGGGCTGGTCCACGGAAATTTCCGGAGAGCTGGCTGCCCCACCCCCTGGTGGATCTTGTGGAGATGATGAGGATGACAGTGGCCGTGAGACTGGGGCAGAGGGCTTTTTCCTGTCAAAGGCCTGCTCCCACTGGATGTTGCCCAGCGAGTGGCAGCGCTTCCACGGCGGGCGCACCAATACCAGAGCCGTGTCGCCCAGCACCTCGCAGCTGCGGCTAGGGGGCATGGGGGTGCTGCCCTGCTGCCTCCTCGGAGGGGCCAGCCCCTGCAGAGAGAATGGCCTGCTAGATCGATGTTCCTTCCTGCCCTGCTGCAGAGCCTCCGTAGACCGGGTCATGGGCAGAGTCGGATAGTCTGGCTGCCGAAGTGGGCCAGACTCAGAGTCCGCCGAGGAGCTGAAGGAGCTGGCTGTCCTGGGGCCCTTCCCTGAAACATGAAGGCAGATGCCCTTTAGGTCTCAGCTAATCCAGAAGCCTGCAACCACGGGGAGACCACCAGGGGGCACTGTAGAGGCATAGATACCCTGGCAGATTCAGCGGGCCCAGCACTTTACAGGGGCCATTGGATACATAAAATTATAAAATTTCATCGGCTGGGGGACCAGACTTTCTAGCTACACCTATGCCCAAAACCGATTAAGCTTCAACAGTAGCACAGGATACCCATTTTTCACGTCAGTGGACTCACATCCTATTTCACTCTTTGACCAAAGAATTTGACATTTTTATTTATCAGACACTTTTATACAAAATGAATTACATAGTTTGAGAAAGCAGGTCAATTTAGGGTTAAAGGTCTTACTTAAGGACTTAAGTGAAATCACACTGTCAACCCTGGGATTCAATCTTCAGAGAACAGCATCCTAATCCACGAAGTCACACATCACTTAATCGTCATAGGGTAATGTTGGGCCAGTTGGGTGGGATTATAGTCATGGGGCAATGTTGGGCCAGTTGGGTGGGATAATCACCAGTCCCTCAAACTGCCACTGACCACAAACCAATAAGTTTGCCCACTGCACTAATCTGCTTCAGTTGTGTGTCAGTTTGGATGAAGGCATCCGCTAAATAAATGTTTTTCTTTCTCATTGGAGCTAAATCAAATTTGACTCAAACAGATCACACATTAGGCCACATGTGAGTGAGTTTCCTGTGAAACTAACACTGGTTTTAATGAAAACCCAAATACCTAAATAGCTTCAATTCCCAGATGAACACTATGAAAATGGATGCTATTCTTGACCCAGCAGTGTGACGTATATACAAGAAAGTGAGCTATACACACAAATCACATTTTAGGTTTTCATATATTACATATGTAATCTCTCACTAAGAGTCATATTACATTTCCTTTCAGCCAAAAAGAAGTTAGCCCTGTCAGTTTCCCTGAAGCTGTCTGTTCGGAGACACACTGCACCATAAGCAGTGACAGACAGCAGCTTCATATTCACAGACAGTTACACTGTCAATCATCTTCAGCTTTAGCAGCAGGTGACTGATAGACAGACACCCAGTTCCGAAGGCCATGATCACACACAGCAGCAGAGTCGGGGTTTTCAGGTCGTCTGTTTACAGAGTCAGAGGGTTCAGAGCTGAGATACCAAGCGAACTTGCCCTCATAAGTTTGCTGTAATGAGATTGTGTGAAAACATCGGTAACAAATTAATTTAGCCTTTCAGTTACTTAAGAGCTAACAAGAATAAATTAAAAACCTCTAAAACCATTTAACATGATTGTTTTCACGCATTCTGTTTATGAGGGTTTTATTTTAATTACTCAACATTCCCAGGCCCCGCCTCCCAGTCCCCAGGCCCCACCTCCCCATCGCAGCCACATTTCAGGGATCACACAATTTACAATACCTATTAGACAGACCACAGGACGGTGGGGGGGGCGGGGGGTATTTCGCATTAAAGCACTGGAGGGGAGCGGCATGGCTTATCCAGAAAGCAAGGCAGACGAAGCATTTAAAATGTGACAAAAGCCAATGTTTATTCACATGACAATGCACATTCATTGCTATGCAGGAGAGATGGCAAACAAGCATGAGAGAGAGAGAGACATGCAAAGCAGCACTGAGGAATCAGACAGCAATTTTAATTCCTCGGCCCCCACATATAGAAAATGAAAAGGGGGAAGGTCTCACCCGGGCTGGCAGGCTACAATTACCTGTGGTCCCAGTTCTAATGCTACTACAGGTACCAAGATTGCCGATACATCCCACTGTTTTTTACTCCAGCTTGATTATCATAATCTTATCTCTTTTTGAACTGATTTAAATAAAAAAAATTCTATGGCATGGGCAGAGACCGTCCTTAAATATGGTGTGTTATTAACCAAAATACAGGGTGTGGGGTGACAGCGTGGAGAGTCATTCCCCCCCCCCCCCCACTTTGATCTGTCTGAGAGCCGCACACACGTGGTTCTGAATAACAACCCTGAGAGGCAGGCGCAGGCCTAGTCAACTGGCCACAGAGGATCCATCAATCGAGGTAAACGTCTCCGGCATTTACAGCGTTATTCTATGTGTATTCCATTTATATACATCTGCCTGCGATTTAAAAAAAAAATAATAATTAAAATGTGCACAAGTCTTCAGATACAAGAGCATGGTTGCTAAGCAACACATGACTCTGGGGCAGGTTCCGCAGGAAGCACACAGGCGCACACAGGCGCACACAGGCGTCGCAAATAGCATAAGGATGGCAGTAGGAGAAAGACATGGGGGTCGGGGCATGGAAATGGACCCCAAACACGATGGAGCAACAGCAGCCAGTTCCCTCGCTGAAGCACTGCTGGGGACGAGGTCCAGACGGAAAGTGTGAGGGGCCCGAAGCATGTTGGTCAGCCAATGCAGAAGAGCAGCAAGAGAGTGGACGTCACGGAGGCGGGCCTCTCTCATTACCGTGCTCCAGGTGTTCGCTGCTCTCGTAGCAGCCTGAGTCCCGCGGAGAATCACGGGGCGGTGCCTGCTCGTCCGACAGAAGCTTCTCCTGCGAGCCGGTGAGGGCGCTGCGCTCGGGGTCGCTGCTGCCTGCAGGGCGAAGGCATGCGGGTTAGCGCATAGGGGGTGGGCATGCATGTGTGTGCAGGTATGCGAGCCGGCGTGCATGCATGCGCACACACTCACTGTCGCACTCCTGCAGCAGCTCCACCGCAGTCAGAAGCATGGCCCGGTGCTGAGGGTCTCGGATGTTCAGCTCATCCAGATCCTCCTCCTCCAGCAGCCGGAAGGTGTCCAGGTCCTCATAGCCGTTGAAGAGGAAGGTGGGCATGTGCTCCTGGAAGCGGCAGGAAGTGACACGTGAATGCTACCCCTCTCTGACCCACTCCAGAGACCCCCCCCAGTGTGATGGCATTTCCGCTGATGCCGCCTTCGCTTTGAGGGAAGACACCAGGAAGACGGCCTTAAATACAGTGTCTCTCCCTGATCCTTGCAATTATGGCTATTTTGATCGAGAAAGATTGTAAGCAGCTGCGAATGTGGGCTAGCTGTAGGTTTATTTCGAGAGCAGGACGTCTCCTGGGACACCAGGCCATGTGTGTCCTCAGGGCACGTCCCCTATTAACGCCAAACATATTCCTATTTAAAAGCTGTGCCAGTAGGAGTGTTTGTTGTACTTAGAATGGCTCTGCAGAATCAGACTGGTGTCGGTTTCAGAGCCTTTGTAAGCCAAACCCACCCACCTTGGCGGTTTGCTTTGGTCAGACTATAAAATTAAAATAAAAACTAAATAAACTAAAAATTTGAGCTGAGCTTTCAGGCTGTTACTGGGAGAGCCAGCAGGGTGACACCCCAAAGCAGGCAGGGTACATTATTTGGATATTTAAAGGCTGCTCGCACCCATGACAACTTGACTGGCTTGCTGCCGTAGGATCACACAGTTGTGGCCTGGCTGAAGGCACAGGGCCCCGTTCAAAGAGGGCCCATGAGCTTGGCCCCACCCTGCCACATTTAGGGAGGGTCCCCCGGTTTCCTCCTGCCTCGACCTCCGCCAGATCCACCCTTCCTCCCCTCCCCCGCTCCGCTTGCAGGTCGCTTGCTGGCCTGGGTCGACTCCCATGGGGAGAGCAGCAATCTAGAAGTCCCTGACTTGCGAGAGTGTCACATGATGTTCCCTCCAAGCCCCGGTAACCCCAGTAATCCTACCCTCTCCTCCTCACAATCAGCTTTCTTTTAGGACCTGGCTACAGATGCTACCAGACTTGGCACTTTGGCATCCATTTGACCCAGACAGGAAGGTGAAGGGTCACCTACAGGCCACAAATGCCCAAACCAGAGAAAGCTCAGCAGGTCATGACACCACCGAGATGAGGTCACAATGCCTGTCCTTTACCCCTATGCATCAGCATCTTACTGATGTGAGAGCGCCGATCCTGACATCATATCACTGCCTTTCTGCTTTGAGGGAATATTTACTACAGACAGATGTAAAAGGTCTA
The DNA here is from genome assembly GCA_026776945.1 of Isichthys henryi. Classification (NCBI taxonomy): domain Eukaryota; kingdom Metazoa; phylum Chordata; class Actinopteri; order Osteoglossiformes; family Mormyridae; genus Isichthys; species Isichthys henryi. The sequence continues at coordinate 1,203,725 of JAODJX010000111.1, forward strand.
AAGAATTATGTGATAGTTACACTAAAGTATCTGTATTCTCTGAAGTTTATGGAGAAGGGGTTGAGTGGGCGGGGCCTTTGGCTGTTAACCCTCTGGGGTCTAGGGGTAGGAAACACACTTTCACTGACTGGGGCATAATCACACATTCCTTTCAATATCAAAAACTTAATTCATGGCAAATAAATTATTTCTTATATATTTGTTTTGGCATTACACTCATCTTAATTTTAATGTACTTTATAAATATGTCAGATTTATGTTAAGTTTGTAATTTGACATCAAAGTATCGACATTGCAAAATGCAGTTTGGAACACTTGCAGAAACGTTATAAAAGTACATGGTAAGCAATGGTGGCAGTTTGTTTTGATCCCAGATATCTGATCTTGGCTACATGAAGAAGAGTAAATGGTGTAGTTGCAACATTCAGCTGGATAAATAAATAAGAAAAACTCATGTCACTATTTCTGGGCGCCTTTCATTGAATATGTAGCAACTTTCATGTGTATGCATGAGCCATTCACACCTGGCCACATCCTCCCACCTTATGGCACCGATGGGGATGTATCTGGATCGCATTTCACCGTTGCGTTGTAAATTACAATGTGAATAGCGATCTTCAGGTAAGAGCGGCACTACACTCCCCCACGCAGGTAAAACAAAGTAAGGTGACATGGTTTCCATTTTTGCCGATTTAACCTGTTTTTAAAAACGTTAATACTTTCCACAATGGACGTTTTGAAAAGACAGATAATCGTTTTTTTTCCATTCCTACAATAAGAATTCAGCAAGTTATGAATTGATTTACACAAGAAAGATACATGGCATCGCCAATGATGCCGTCGACCCCAGAGGGGTAAGAGTCTATGAAAACTGACAACATGTGTATGGGCGGAGTACATGAAGAATGTATCTCCACCCACTTTCAGGATGAATGGGAGGAGCCTCTGCAGGAGGGGTGGGACAATGCAACGGCTGTTAAATCAGCCTAAGTGGGTGGGGCATGCGGAGCCGAGTCTCCTCCCACCTTCAGGTTGATGCGTTCCAGCAGCTCTTCCACGGAGCTGGGCTTGGGCAGCCGGCCCTTCTTCCTCCGCCTCATGGGCCGCTTTGGCTTCTCCGCCTCCTCACTCAGCACATCCACGTAGATGAACTTGAAGGTGCCCACCTTGTTGTTGAGTAGGCCCATCCAGGTCCCCATTGGAGGCTTGCTGATGATGTCAATGACATCACCCCTCTGTGGGGGGCGGGGATAAAAGGGAGACGTTAAGACACGGCAGAAATTGCAAGTGAGGGTGGCGCCCGCCTCCGTGCGCTTACCTTCAGCTTGAGGGAGTCGGTGTCGTAGGGGCTGGGTGTGAAGTCGGTGTGGACCCGGGCACGGCCACAGAAGGGGCCACCGTAGGGAGGCTCTTCTTCATCGCCGTCCTCCGACTTCACGCTCTCCCGATTACTGGCTGACGAGTCTGTGGTGCTCACAGTCTGACCGCCTGAAACACAGCCGCGTGTGCAAGATCAGTCTCTGCCAGCAGGGGGTGCTGCACAAACATTAAAAGCAATGTTAAAGACACATTGATGCTTTATTTTTCTTAAATCAAGAATCTAAGTAAATCTGGAAGGAAGAAGACAGGGGGGAAAAAACCCAGAAAATCCTGTACAGGTGTAGAACTGTATAGCAGAGAGATCTCTGCTGAGTTTTGTCTACGATCGTATTTTAGAGAGCCTGGCAAAGTGACAGAGAACCAAACGGCACAACCAAGAACAAGAATCTCCCTTTGACAGCATCCAGATTAAAGGGCATGGCAGTCACCTCCCACTCAGTATCGATTCACCAGCTGCTAGCCACCGGGAGATAAAAACAAAAAACTGCCATCGATGAGCCCAAACAAAAAGGAGCCTGTTCTCGCCCACGCGATATGATCAGAGGCCAGATCTCGCGAATTGCTGTGATCAGCATGGGAAGCGGGAAGCAGAAAAGAGCTAAATGACTAGCATGTGTGTCACCAGGAAGGAGACTGCAGAGTCCCATTTTAAATCATTAATTCAGGTAGTCTGGGCAAGTCTCTTTGTGAAATCAGTCAATCTAAGCAGGCCCCTCTGCTGCCACCCACAGGCAGAATTGTGTTTAGCACTCACCCCACAACAAGAGCTTGTTTGCGGCATTAAATGAGTCCCACAACTAGTTTAAACCAGTCCTGCAGGGGTTCTCAAAAACAAAGATGCCTTCTCACTGGGTGGCCAGTGACACAACAGCTAAGGAACTCAAAATGTGACCGAAGGGCTGCTGACAGTTCCCACAATGCAATGCTGTCGTACACTTGAGCAACACAGCCAGAAAAACTAGAAGGAAAAAAAAAAACTAAATAAAAATAAAAAACACAACAGAACAACCTAGCAGCAAAATTAAAAGAGTCAATAAATTAGGATAGACCACCAGTGCAGTGTGATGTAAAAGGAGATGAGTGACAGCTGCAGGGTTCACTTGCATACGAGGATGAGCAGAACCAGCGCTCTGTCTCAGCAGCAAGGAAGTCAAGCCGCAGGGCGGCCATGCACACACACACATACGCACACACGCACACACACACATACGCACGCACACACACACGCACGCACACACACATAAACACACTCGCACGCACAAACATACACATGCACACACACTTACTCATAGAGCTCTGACCACTCAGAGAGCTACGCAGGCTTTCCACAGACCCCCCCGCCTTTAGCTTGGGGGGCTTTTCCAAGGAGTCCGTGTCCGGCTGGGGAGACTGTGGGGAGCTGGGGGTGCCGTCTGGGCTCGACTGTGGCAGATAACAGAGAAGCTGTTAACCCCCCCACCACCGATTACCTGCGTCATTCCAATGGTGATGACAGCACTGCTGAACCAGGCCAAAATTGTGCAAACAATAATATGAAACGTGAGAGAGGGGGAAAAAAAAAAAAAACATTCATATGATGGCCAGCAGATGGCGGCAAAGTAGCACAAATGAATTATTCATCTACATATAAATTTGTGAAATAACTTGTGACTGGAAACAGTCATAGATGAGACATTGATGGGGGGGGGAATTCAGCTGCACAACACATTTTTAAAAAAAGTAAAGCAAAGGGTTTCAGTGTACAGTTCACACTCTCTGAGCGACGCTCTGCTGTCGCCTGAAGGTTCCTATATTTATTTTTATGACTACACCTCTGCCACAAAGCATCATTATTGGCAATCCTACCCCTCCCACCCCCCGCCACCACCCTCACTTTCTCAGCACGCTACCGTCTCGATCCGGCAGCGAGATTCCGAAAAACATACAGAATGCAAACATGCAGGCACACGTTCACACGTTCACACGCACGCACGCACACACACACCTGCTCGGACGCAGAGGCACTGTACTTCTTCGAAATCCGCTTCCTCACTGTCTCTTTGACAGACTTCACCTTCTTGGAGATGCGTGACGTGGTGGGGGACTTCACCACGTCCTTGTACATGGGCTCCTGCTCCTTGCTCTGTTGAGTACAGACAGCAGGGGGCGTGCCAGTCAAAGAACTGTGACTGAGAGGTTCAAAATCACAAATGGACCACCGCTGAAGCCAATAGGCATTTAACTGAAAATGACTCATTCATTTGAAAAATTCCACAATAACAGATAAACCGACTCCCACAAACATCCAATCCACACACACACACACACACACACACACACACGTGCCTCACTAGCACCATCTGTCTGCAGCACTCCTTCACTTTGCTTTGGTATCTACTTACATCAGGGTCCGTGGCCGTGCCGACCACGTGGAGCGCACGATTGGACAGGTCAAATCCGCCGAAACTGCACGTTCTCTGCCAGAAAGACAACGGCGGTGGCAGTTAAGCGACAGACTGAAAAAAAAATCCTGTCCGCGAAGGAGTCATGCGCTGCGATGGAAGCTAGCTGGACCATGGGAGAACGGGCGCAGGACATAATCGCCACCACCAGAGGGCGTCTTTTCTTCAACCATGCAGGATATCAACTACACTGAGCCTTGTTTGTATTAAAGCATGCAATAACAAAACAGACTACATACACAGCTATTTTTACTAGGACTTCACTACTGCTTTATTACTATAATGCACATTTTAATATCCAAGTAATTTAAAGCTTACAAGATTATACAATGGGTTTTTAAGACTTCCATAATCAAGACAAATGTAAAAATTCACGAGTCCTGTACAAAATTAATATATTTCTGAATACTTTAAACTAGGGGTAAGAAACATAATAAAGGCCTCTCAGAGGTTTCTCAATGGAGTCTTCAGCTATCTCCACTGAACCTGATAGAACCGGAGAGGTTCAGGGACCATATTGCCGGATGTGCTGGGAGGGGGTGATGGACCTAACACCTCAGATGGAACCAGAACCGGAAGATCCTACAGAAGTATGAGAATGCTCAACGTCTGCCTTGGACCGTCTGCCATTCCTGGGTTCACGTTATTCTTTGAGAAGATCCAGGTTCGTGTCAGAGTTCTTGAAAACAACACTGGCAAATAGACCCATCGGCTTGGTAGGTCCCAGATCACAGGCAGATGGTGGTGGTGGGGGGGGGGGTCCGAAAAGGGTGAGATTTAGGGAGGAGAACAGTATTCATCCAGAGGAGGGGGTCTTTAAATGGATTGGAGATGGATATTCAATGGACGAGCATGCAGAGCTTTTCGACAGAACAGGACCATCACCATGCCAACCAGGTCACAGTGGCAGAAAAAAACTCAAAAACAAAAAAAAAAATACATTAATGGATGGTGACCACTTCCACTGAATACAAAACAGAGCATTTTAGCTTCTTTAAGGCTGCAGAATAGCGCCACCCAGTGGGCACTACCCATGCCAACAGGTCTGCTTATGAAAAGCTTCTCAAACTGCATCCGGCCTTCGCGGTTCCTCCTTTAGGATGGAAGAGCACCTGGGTTTGCAGTAGCAAACAAACTTATGCCCCAATGCAGTGTAGCAGAAGCTCAGAGGGAGTACACATGACTCAGGTAGCTGAAGTAAAGCAGCTTGGTTTCTAATTTGCTGTGGTCTTCACTTACTGTGACCAAGCAGAGAACAAAGAACAAGAAATAGCAGTCGTTCAGAAACCAGCCCTTGGCCCGAACAGACAAACTTAGACACGTGGAAACCGCCGCCTCACAGATACCTTTCTAACCCAGCTGCCTCAGACTTGCATCAGGAAATACTCCATACAAGAAGCTAGACAACCAGTGCTACGTGGCTCACGCAGGCATGGTGAAGCACGGTAAAGAATAGTGAAGCATGATCACCAAACACTGGACTAAATGGCACAAATCTCAGGCCCACGCGATGTCACACTGCCGTGAAGAAGACCATTCTGCAGCCTTGCAAGAAAACCTAAAAGCTCTGCCAGAAGGAGGCGCTGCTGCACCGTCTCCACAGACTCACAGACTTTTGCTGAATGCGCAAGAGAACCCTTTTGGTACAACGGTCGACGCTGGCGGCCCACTTCCTGTCGGCCTCGCCGCCATCTTCGTCCAGCAGGCGGCGCCGCAGATCCTGCCGCTCGGCCTTGCCGAGGGTCCGCTCCGTGACGGGCCGCACTAGTTGAGACCAGCTCAGGTGGCCATGCAAGCTGCGCTCGACCACATAGGTGATGTTGAACTCGCTGACGGCCGCCCGGCCGCGCAGCCTGCGTGGCGGGAAGACCCAGCCGCCACCCCTCGCTTTGTCTCGCAGGAGCTGCAGGTCGCAGTGTGACGGTGGCGACCCTGCCATCTTGGCGCGGGCCCGCTGGTGCAGTAGGTGCTTGGTGGAGTAGGAGTAGGTGGGGTCCAGGGTTTTTTTGGGTCTTGCCAGCCGCCGGCCACCCTGCACATCCTCGAGGGACACCAGGAAGCGGTGCCGTGCCCGGGGCACGCAGACGCCATACACGCCGTCGCTACTCACCCCGTGACTGAGTGCCGGAAGGGCCTTCCGCATTTCCCCATCCGGCATGGAGCGAGTCACCCTCGGGTCCTCCTCGCCATTGCCGTCAGCCTCCGAGAACGAGGAGCCACTGCCTGGCTTCCTGGCCGGCCGGATCAGGCCGTGACCTCCGCCGCCAGATCTGCTGAAGGCTTTCACCAGCTTGTGGCTGCCCCAGGTGTCCAGGCTGCTGGAGGACGGCGACGTGGTCAGGCTGTCTGTGTCCCCGTCCAGAGACGTCTGTTCCTGCAGCAGGGAGGACCGCGACTCATCCGGGGCAAGGGGTGGCTTCTTCTGCACGCCGGCGTAGAGCGCTGACTTGTCCTCACACGTCGGGGACGCCTCGAACCCAAACGGATCTGTGGGGTCATTAAGGATTGTGAGGCTCAAACGATCCCGGCTAACAGCTGCAGGTATTCGCTCCTCGGCAAACCATAGCACCAAAAGGGCCAAAGTTATCCCTCCTCTGCGATGATCTTATATTTAGCTATAGCCATAATCATACTTTATAATTGACATGTGCACTGCAAGCTGTGTAGTCAATCCAAGACAAACACTTGTACTAAGAAAAGGAATTTATAAACAGTCCAGGGATGCTCAACCTCACCGGAAAGGAAGTCCCCCCCATCCCCAAACAGTGGTTGTCCACCCCCTCCACATTGAACTTCTCCCAGGTTCCCTGTCCTTACCCTCAGGCTTCCTGCCGTCCTCCACCTTGATGAGCTTCTTCCGCACCCTGCGGGTGGAGTTGACCAGCTTGTGCAGCCTCCTGAACTTCACAGAGTCCTCCAGCTCGTCGTCGGACGGTTCCTGAGACTGAGATGGGAGGACCAGGAACCAAAGTCAGCTATGACATCATCATCATCATCATCCAGCACTTCGGGTTAACTGAAGATGATCAGTAAACATAAAGTTTCCGATCCCATCCCACTAATGACACATTCACCAGTGCAGGACACTTCAGACCCCCCCCCTCCCAGCAATGAAATGGTCAGCTCCAGACTGCCAATAAGATCACCATGGCAACCGAGGAAACAAACACTAAAATTAAGCAGGTCGCTCATGGGAGCAGCCGTGTTTGCCAGGGGTCCCAGCCCAAGGCGTGTGCTCGCCCCCCCCGGTCAGGCCTAATGTCACGAAGCAGGGACCCGTTTCCTCCCCCGGCCTCAATCCACTGGGCTTGGATTCCATGACAGAGGACCACACGGTGAGCAGAGCCTCCCACGCAGCCATTCCAGCCACGGGGCGCGGCAGTGACAATTTTCTTGGCTCGACCACATTACCCAGAAAGCCACTCGCACACAGAGCCACTTAGGTTACAGCTTTATATTTAACAGGAAAAGGAAAAAAAAAAAGGTCAGTTGATTAGTGACTGTTAACATGCCATGTTACAGTGTTATTAGTGAGCATTAGGGGATGAATGATGGCACGTTACAGATGTCTAAGCCCCAAATCACGCTGAAACAGCGCAGACAGAAGCACACACCCACGAAATTTATATTTTACAAGAGGCAGTAAAATGTGAAATCATCCTGGCAGCGAGTCCTGTGTCTCGCGAGCAGTTTGTGTCCTCCCCCCCGGACCCCGCCTCACAGACATGACATCATCACATACACAACGGTCTCACAGAAAAACAGCCTGTCTCAAATCCTCCTCAGATTCCACGTTCTAGTCCAGAACATTCAGAAAGCGGCGTTATCTTACAGACGAGGCGACACAATGATCGTGGAGCCCTGATCTCCCTCCGGCTGGGTCACTGGGCGCACTTTGACACCCTGACGTTTGTCTAGATCAGGGGTGGCCAATCTTATCCACAAAGGGCCGGTATCTATTATTAGGTCACTAATTAGAGGACCGATTGGTTGAGTCCTCACACCTGGGTTATCCCAAAAACCTCCTCAAAGGGAACGCTGACAGAAATGCTAGGAGGGCTGGTAGGGTTCACCTCTGAAACCCCATGCAGCCAAAGGCCACAAGTTTCAAGGATCTTTGTCATGAGAAAACAGTGGGTGGATCCTAAATGCCTGCTGGGGCCGGGCCCCCCCCCCCCCCCCCCGCCCACGGGTGGTGGGGGGGACGAGGGAGGCAGAGGGCCGCGAAGAGCGACAACAAAACCACCGG
>JAODJX010000111.1:1225134-1238514 GCA_026776945.1 Isichthys henryi
CCCCCCCCCCCCCCCCCCCCCCCCCCCCCCCCCCCCCCCCCCCCCCCCCCCCCCCCCCCCCCCCCCCCCCCCAGTATCGCAAATATAGGAACATAGATATGCAGCCGAAACCACGGTGACCTCTGACTTTTCAACGCTGACCCGCTGGACAGTGCTGATGGGATCAGGATGGTTTGGGGGGGGGGGGGGTCCTGTTGCTGCACATCCGTGTTCCCAAGACCTCAACTGTAGCTTTTGTTTGTGATGGGGGGGAGGCTTCCTGTTATTCAAGGGGTGCAACAAATCACAAGCATTCAGGAAGAAAGCGAGGCTGGTCCCCAAGACAGTAAAGGTGACAGGACGGCTCGAGATGGGGCCACATTCCTGCACGGTCACGTCAGCGAGGCCCCCAGCCACTGCGAATGCCTGAACACCGTCCCCATGGCAAATAGTGGCCAAAGTGCCAGATCGGGGGTGGGGAGGCAGGCCAGAGGTGGCACCCTGAGTAGGAAGCGTGCGACTCCAGCAGGGACCCGAACGCGGAAAGGAAGTCAAAGCAGAGTGCTGACCACATCAGCACAGAGACACGCTCAGTATCCGTAACAAGATGTGCTGAACCAATTACCAATGCAAGAGGCATATGGCACACCCTGGATAGGGCGGAGCCACACACACACACGCAACCTCTGCAGGGCAGCATTCAAACCCACAACCCTCCAGCGAGTGCACTTCCCTTAGCCTCCTCCTCAGGCTGACAAATCGTCCGACCAACATGGGCGGGGCCACTAGCTGCAAGCAGCAGCATTCCATTCCAGCCAAGAATGAAAGCGATGATGCAACATGGTCAATCCTTAGATCATCGCCGGGATCAGTATTCTTGGAATTCTGTCCCCCCTGCCGGGACCATGTGAATTACCATACATTCCAGCCCATGGATCTCACATAACCCCCCTCCCCCCCACTTCCCAGGGTGAGGCATACAGTGATAGCGGCTACCGTAGTACATGCTATTACATACAGCCAAGGGAGCAGGAGAGAGTTTGATATTAGGGGGGAGGGGATACAATTTAATCATTTAAATGTAAATGTACATTTTCTGGGGGGTGGTTGAAGCCAAATTAAATACTGGGGGGTATATGCCCCACCTCCATCTCCCCAGCATGCGTCCCAATGAAGCATCAGTCTTGGGGCATTCATGGTCCAGGCCAAAATCCCAGGGGCTAGATGTGTTAAAATAGCTGAAATTCCAGCCTTGCAACCATGGGGGTTGGAGTGTGGTGGATGTGCTGCCGGGGGTCCCAATGAAAGCAGCCGTGACCAACGCTAACATGCAGCGGCCATACCACAGCGTTCGAGGCCTGAATCCTGGAGGAGAAAGCAACCCAAGCCTGGGGGGCTGACGTCTACCCCCACACCAGCCCAGCGCAGACAGCGTTCCCGTAAGCAATTCTGACGGGCTCCTTGTCGTTGCAGTGATGGGATTTACATTAAATGATTCTTGCGGTATTAACTGGGAAACAAGTACTTGGAAAAAAAACGCCAGATATCGCCCAGCATTCCTGAGGAACTCCAGCCTTGAGATAAAGGACGCCATGACTCATCTTAGGCTGAAAAGTGAGCATAGGTGAGGAAAAGTCAGGACCTCCGCAGCGGCGCCGAGATGAGGTGAGATGCCTCTTCTAGGATGATCCCACTGGGCCTACGGAAGTGAGGATGGCAGGGAACAGGCAGACGGAGAGGCCTGGAAAAGACGAGGACAGCTGCCGAGAAGCGGGTCCCATGACTGGGGGGGTCCTTCGTCACCTCAGGCATGACTCACCGCTTGGCGCTCCAGACACGGGCACAAACATGCACACACACTAAGATAATGCGCCGTGGCCCGAAATCACACCTACGAGCTCTGCACAGCACCGGCAAACTTAAGCGGTGAGGACACCGATCCCCATATAACGAAATGGGCGGTGAGGACCTCTGACGCCACCGCTGAAAGAATGACCCGGAACTCGACCCCTTTGGTCCATGAAATATTCTCACCACAGCCTCATTTTGCTGGTGTAAACAAGCCTCCCAGGAATTGTTCCCGTCCTCCAATCAAGGAGCGCACACTTCCTGACCCCCTTCTCCGCGTCAGACCAGTCCGCTTCCCAAAATAACTTGACAGCGAGCAAGGTGTGGGTGTGGGGGTCAGGGATCTGAAATCCTCACAATCCCTCCCCCAGCTTGAACCATTAAGATACCCTCCCCACATCATTAAAAACCTCATACTTCGCACTCAATTAGACCGAAGTGGCAAAACCCAGTCTAGATTCCATCCATGGCAGCACAAGGCTAGACTCGCATGTGAAGACTTGCAAGAAGATCTCCCAAGATGCAATGCGGGGATCTTGCGCAGCAAGTTCCCGCTCCTGCCAATCCTCTTCTTCTCATAACCTGACATGCAGCCAAAATAAAGTACTCAGGGAAGCCACAGACACACACCCTGGCATTTACACCTGGACTGGGGCAATAATTCAAAAAAAGAGTGACATAGCAGTTTGGTAACTTGTCACTAGCATTTTCTGAGAACACGGAAAACTCTCCCCTAACTACATCGAGAAAAAGCTTTAAAACCTAGTTAAGAGAAGGAAGAACTGGCCATACTTATGCTCAATGCGTACATTTATATATTACTCACACTTAATACATTATTATTGTGTTTGTTTCTACAGGAGCCTGGATAGGATCCTCAACAGCATCGTCCTGGGATGGAGCTCTGGTGTTGGGGTGAGCCGGGACATCTGGGCTGACCGGGTTTGGCGCCGCTGCGCTTGAAGCCAGGGCGGTGTCAAGCTTAGTCAGCCGGTCATCCAAAACTAGGCTAACCTCTAACTCACCATTGAACTCATTGTGAAGACGTGGGGACAGAGATTGTCACATTCAGAAACCATAATAGCTTAAGAAGAAGGGCTCACATACACAGACACCAGACACCCACACAGAGGTTAATTTACAAAACCCGCCGCTTCAGCGGAAACTGCCTGCGGCCCGAAATACACGTTTCTTGCTCTGAAACCTCAGGCCCATGACAGACCTGGACTGCGAATCTCTTTCACGGGGTCCGTGTGTAAACACAGAGCAGAACTGTCCTTCATCCAAAGCTGTGGTAAAAATCATTTATGCAGAGAGCCGGACCAGGCCCGTGCGCAGAGTCCGGACCTACATAAACGGCCCGTTGTTCCTGCCTGGCTCAGCATAGAATGGACCGCACCACGCACGCACACACATACACACACACAAACTCCAGGTGAGTGGACGCACGGAGAGTCTGAGTTTTCGCTTTCACGGGAAGACGAGCTAATTTGCTAGGAGAGCATATTTGTTAAGTGAACTTGACAAGATTTATTAAAGAAAAAAAAACAAACAAAAAAAAAAACTTTACAACCACGGGTGGATCAGACGGCACCGGTCTGTCACAGAAGAGAGTTACTACCAAACTCCCATAATGCTCAGGGATCGCATGCCATTCAGCTATGCAAATCAAATTCACAACACGGCTGACACATCCAGTGAATACAACCGAGCAGAATACTGCACGCCAATGGGACGTTCCCAATAGCCAAAAGGAATCTGATCAAAAGCTTCTCAGATATTCAAGGTATGGGGCCAAGACCAGCAAGCGCAATTCTTCAGGAATTACCCTGCACCCCACCCTCCCAAAATTAACTTATATTGACTCTTGACTTAGAATTCCTAAATGTTGGCATTTTTTCACCCATACCAGACGGTTGCTGATTCACACCACAGTAAGGGCCACACTGAACTACTTCAGAACAGATCCACCAGGGTCAGGTTCTTTAAACGAAATCACACCGCCAACAGACTTGTCATCCCATTTATGTGTCTGGGGCTGCAGGCAAGGTCTGTCGCAGGATCAGCACACGGACACCACAAAAACAGGGAAGTTGGGCACCCAGAATGACTAGAGAGCACTGCGCCTGCTTCGCTTCCACTCCACGGCGCACTGAACACACGTAGACGCCACATTCAGCCCTCAAATGACTCCGTTACCCCATCTGCAGGTCTGAGCATTACCAAAAAACACCCCTGTCCTTGCTTGGGAGGTCAGATACCCTAAGCTTTTCCAGAATTAAACAACCTATCCCTCCACTCTGACCAGTCCATTTGTTCCTCTGAATTATTAAGTGTCCCCTTCAGAGCAGCATCTGGGTTTTACCTGATGTACTGAAAGCAGAATGTGATAGGCCGTCTTCAAAGAGCTGGCGTGATACTTAACGGAGACGAGATGACGAGTCCCCACGACGTATATGTGAACACGTAGCGCATTCCACACGGACTTAGATAAATCAGGGTGGATCAGGCCCACATGTTGAAGATGCATACAGGCTCCTGTTGGCGCCGTAGGCCATAACCATAAAACACGGCGGGTCCTGTACTTTTTTTTGATCATTCAGAGATTTGCAGTTTGGTCATTTGGTTGAGTTAATGGTGAGGAAAAAAAAACAATTCCCACCAAGATAGAGGCTCACAGAGACGCAAGCGGAGAGTCTTACCACCCACCTACACACACTCAATAAGTTTCTGTGCATCTTACTGAGTTCAGAATGTCTCCTAGTTGCTATGGAATTTGCATGAACCCTACGTCAAACACGCCTGTAAATCTGATTCAGAATTACACCTCCCAGCAAACTCTGAATCAAACATCATGTAAATGCATGTAAATGTAAAGAACAAAGGAAAATTTCAAAACAAAATGTAAAAAAAAAAAAACTATTACCAAAATAAGGTATAAGAGAGACTCTATTCAGCACAATCCCAAGACCTACAATCGTATTTAAGTTTTTTTTCCATTAGTGCATAGAGCAACATGAAAAGCATCTTGGTGTACCCTGCCAGAAACGGAAAAACCTTCAACAACAGCAGAACGAGGCTTCACACGAAGCCATAACAACCGACATGGCGGGGCACCAGCATTGCACGGCCAGATGAGAGACGCACCTCGACCTCAGATGCCTGTAAGCGATACGGAGCTTCTGAACGACAGCAAGGGAGGAGGAAAACAGAGAAAAGCCGCGACACACATGGGAAAAGTTTCCCCCGAGATAAACAGCGCCGTGCGGGGGCTCTGAGCTGCAAAACCACTATCTAGATGGGCAGCCTGCGCACAGGATAAAGCCCCAATCTGCATCCCCCGTGCACAGGATTCAGCCAAACGGCTGGAAAAACCCTGGTAGCCAGAAGCCTCTGGATTTTCATGTAATTAAACTGCAGGGAGAAAGCAAAAAGCATGCATGGGAGATCTTAATAATAATAATAATAATAATAAATAATAATAATACCTTCTTCGACGCAGCAGTTTTGAACCCGGTTAGGAAGTCCGGTGCATCAAGTTAGAATACAATGTAAGAGCTGTACGCACTGGCCAAGAAAAGTTTATATCAATACGTATGTATGTGTGTGTATCACACTAATATCTTTCAATGATTGCACTGAAAACTACGAGATGCAGCAAGTTTCCGGCAAGCGCTTATGTAAACAGGGCTATTTAACCCGTATGGTTAAAAAAAACGGACCGTGGAAAGTACTAATAACGTACTGCACGTTAAGTAACACGATAGTTGCGAGGGGGGCAGGAGGGGAGAAGACTCACAAGCAAAAATGAAACGAAACGCATCCACAATGTTTATAAGTCAGCTGGAGAAACAGGACGGGACAATATTACACAATACAATATATCGACGCGAAAACAGCAGATCCAAAACTCTCCCACGTGTTACATGGAAACATCTCGTCAACGTGAGCAGCGACCTTTATAATACAGCCATGGTGTAATGGAGACCGACGTAGGCATAGTATCGCCAGTATTGCAACTTTACAAAGGAGGCTGCTTCGCCCCCTTTTCAAAGGCTTCTGGCGAGCAGGAGAAAACCACCTACCATTTTCAGGCGATATCTTGCACTATCCCCAACAAAACTGGCATAGATCCTCGTCAACTTTCCAATCGGATTTATTCCCGCAAGCAATAGTGGGTCTGCAGAATGGTCAGAAAAAAAGTTCCTATCGCAAACTAGGGCAATGCAGGCATAGCCCGGGTAAAGCGTTCAGCCGTGATTTACAAGCAGCGGCTATCAGCAGTCAACAACTGAATAGACAATGAGCCTTCTTCTCAGAAAGACGGAGTAAGACTTTGTTACCCTCCTGTTACCCCTCCCCCAGCTGCCCCCAAAACTTACCAACATCCCCATCATATCTGCCCATAGCTGAGAGAAACTGTCAGGCACGCTGGTGTCCGTCGGGCTCTCCTTGGCAGAGGAAGAAGCCTGCTCCCCTTCCATTATTTTGCGTTTTATCGTCCCTCTTGAGATCGGTATTAATTTTGCAGTGCCAGTGAGGAGGTATCTAAACACGCAGCAATCACGCACGAAAAATCCAGCCTGATCTCCACAAGGAAGTTTTTAAACATTTTTCTTTTATTGTTTTAGATCAAACGCAGATAAGTTTCGGAAATAAATATATTTATGAACAACTCTTGCTAAAACGCTTGGGAAAAGCATGCAAGTTCCGTGCATCCAAAATATGTCCTTTAGATGTGTATTTTTAAGCACTATTTTGAGTAGCCGGTTACATCACAGTGCGAGAAAACAGATTTGACAATCGCCCGAAAACTTGACTGGATGATTTCTCCGCATCCCGCAGCCTCCTAGCTGGCCCGAACCAAAAACTTACTGCGGGGGGATTTTCCTTAAAACTTAAAAGAACCACGGCCGCCGTGCACTATGAGAAACGACCGGCAACCAGACACAGAACACCGTCAAATTTAAAAACTAGTACACATTGAAATAAGGATATAAGTCTGGTTTTTGTTTACTCTCCTGATCCTCCTCCTCCAAACATGACCCCCCCCCATACTTTCCTTCACATGAATGCGCTCTTTGCTTCTAGCGAAAACAGTTGAGCAACAAAAGGTTCCCTGGTTGTTACTGCCGTCTAACATGGAAAGAAGGATAGGTGCGGGACTGGCGCAATCCGATTACATAAAAAACAAGAATAAGTATCTATGGATGCTCGTAAAAGTTGCATAAATCACCTCATAAGATGGCGGTACTTCTGTTACTCTTGCTTTTCCTACACTCATTTTCCGCGGAAGAGAAATACGCAGAAAAGGCATCACTCCAGAACATTGCGTGGATGGTTGTTTTCTTAGAAAACCACGTATTTCATGTGGTGTTCTTGCACCTATGCAAGACCTGACCGGTTCTTAGTAGCAATGAAAAACTAACCTGTACAGAATGTGTTTTCTGAGTCATATTGCAGATGAAAAGCGCAAAATCTTAAACTTAAATGCTGTTAATGAGATTTAGGAAACATTTCAGCATCTAAAAGGGCCCGTATTTCTATTTAAAAATACTCTTACGATGATAGTATAGACTGACCCAGATTTACAACCTATCCGATTTACGACGACTCGCACGTACCACCGACGTTTAAAAAGCAACGTAAATGCATGTAAACATAAATTTCTTGCGGCAGTTCACCTGGCATCATACCACAGTTGCTGCGGGTAAGTACTGCCTACTAGGGTGAGTTTTCTGAAGCCTTAGCGCTACGTCGTTCGCAAGTTCTATGTTAAAAGACAGAACTTATACGAATGACGTACCGTTAAAAAGGCTTCAAGAAACACCCTCTATGGCAGCGCGACTATCCCAGTCTCACACGCATATCCCAGTGTCATTCTTACACCTAAAACGAAGAGCGATCATCCTATTCGGACATACGTCCAATATGACGCACGACCTCTGTCGGAACTAAACCCAGTCGTGAGTCGGCGACAGTCTGTAGTGCTTTTCAGTACTAAAATCAAAACCCAAAAGGATCTCGGGATTATTAGGGATTTATTTGAATAATTTATTAAAAATTAGTGACACTAAACCCAATTGAAAATAGATTGTAGTTTTACAGTTATTCAAGCCAATGTAACTATACCACTGAAACCACACCTGACCAACCCAGATGGCCTTACGTCATTAGCTAAAGAAAAAAGAATTATATTCATGTCATTCACAATGGCTGGCATTCACACGCAGGGTAGATGAGCTCAGAAACAAAAATTAAGAAACATAAATACGAGTGACGAAATGTAACATGTTACAGACATCTAACTAAATCCATTCTCTTCATGTTTTTTTTGCCTTCTGCTGCCAAAGAGCAGTCAGGGGAGTCAAGATTGACCCCTAAAATTCTCCCATGCCAGCAGCTATTCCCATGTCATTATTATTAATATAGTAAGTACTTCCATAAAGTGACACACAGCCCTCGGAGGTTTTTCAGAAATACTGTCGCAGAACTTCCAAGACGTCGCCCCACTTTGGGCAACTGGGTAAGCCCAGTTCTTTAAACATCAGGTTGTGTGATTTCACCACTAAGACAGGTACCTCAGGCATGGGTCTGTCATGTAAATAACTATATTCTTCTTTCATTTAGAAAGACTGGGGCTAAAATGAAAACCATTAAAAGTCAGCACAATCACATCTGGTGGAATGTGCTTCTCTAACTGGTGAAGAAGGTTCACAGTTACTGTACTTATACCAAATTTCTCCATGTCCCCGTGCCGTTCAGAATCACCGCCGTTGCCGAACTGTTTCAGTAATACCAGTGCAATTAAAATATAATCTCGTTCTTTGCCAGAACACATTCCCTGGAAGCGGGATCTGGCGAATAGAAACAGCTGCGAAGGTCACGTGACACATACCAAAACAGACGAGAGTAGGAAAACAGAGACCTGCATTCTCGCTTCATCCTAGAGGGAAAAAAATACCAAAAATACAGGAAAAGAACACTATTCCAAAAATCTAGCACAACAGAGAACTCAGAAAACCCTGCGACGGAAAAAAATATTCAAATGAAAAGGATCAGTTTAGTATGATCATGAAAATTAAATTAATGCATCGTGTGGGTCCTGATTTGTTATTAAACCATGCTGGGAACATCAGTGAAGCGTTTGTTTCTCCACTGTCTGGCCAGTAGAACTCAAGGGTTCGTTCTGATTGCGCAGAACAGCTGTTCAGCAGGACCTTGTTTACAACATAGCGACATAAACCGCTGAAGCTCACAGCATATTGTTTTTCTCTGAAGGTCTTAGTTTATGTACAATTCAGTCTTTCAAATTCTAGCCTCGCAGACCAGCTGCCGACTTGATGAGAACTCCAGAAGGCGAAGGAAAGGCTGCTCGGTACTCCCACGCTCTACTGGCGTTCACACTCCACCACTAGGTGGCGCATAAATAATAATGTTCTAGCAAGACATGCATTTTATTTGTGTTACATTTTCATTAACTTTATTCTTTAACTTTCAAATAAATAAGGGCGACATCGAGAATAAAGCCAAAGAAGAGGTTGAAGTCACTGCTATGACGTGGGCTGAGCTGGTAAAGCACGTGTTGAAACATGAACTGAGCTGGGCTCACGCTGCAGAGACACGGGCTGGATTTTCTCAAGACCATCACAGTTCTGCATGTCGGTGCGTCTTGAGGGGGATGATGCTGACCAGCCACCTGCTACATCACCACTGACCGACCTCTCACCTCCGAGGCAGTGGCGTTGGTGTGGTGTATCCACAGTATTACAGATCTCTCTCTCTCTCTCTCTCTCACACACACATACACACACAGGTTTGCAGTTATATGTTTGTGGGGCTCTCCAATCATTTCTAAAGGGAAAATCCCAAGATGACGACCTTAACCCCTACTCAGCCCTAACCCCCTAACCTTAACCACAAGTAACCAAACAAAATATGAGACTTTTTACATTTTTACAGATCTTTCTGGGGGCCTGGAAATGGTCCCCACAATGTCAAAATAACTGTTTTTTTTATTACATTGTGGGGGACATCTGGTCAATCACTCCCCATCTCACGGCCATTTCACACCTTCCGCATGCAAGTCTACCTCAAACAGAATGAGGTGTCAGCTCTCTAACGAAGAAAGGTGGGGCAGATGGTTCCAGACCTAGAAGACTCATTAAGCAGATATTTAAAAGTAACAGACCGGGGGAGGGGGGGGGGGTGTCACATCAAAAGACTGAAGTGTCGTCTTTGCAGACAAATAACATCCGTCACCCACAGTCAATAATGTACATCACATCCTCCATTAAGGTACCAATTACTGCTGCCTTTGGATAGTGTTGCTGATTAAATTAAGGATCTCAGCTTCCCCAAAAGTAAAACAGCAACAGGTAAACAAAACTGAAACTGAAACAATTAGCAAATAACCGAAATCCAACAGTGGAAGTGACATGCGAGAAGTATCGCAATCCCGACCTAGTTAGCTGTGGGTTTGAGAAATACAGATTTGCGAGAACGCAGTGTCCTGAGCAGGGTCTGCTTGGGGAATGTGTACTAAGCGTGACCCCCCCCCGTACGTGGAAGGACGGGCAGCACCTGCTGGATTAATGGTGCCGTTGTCTATACCCACACACAGCAGCTCTATGCTGCTCACATTGATATTCCACAGACCGGCCTGACCAAAGGCAGACCTCGGAGATTCACGCTTTCCCATGAGAGGGTCTGGGGGTGCTTGGTTCCCCCCCAGCAAAGTCTCATCTGGCAGGCCTGGGCAGCAAACAACAACCCCTCCCACCTGGAAGGTAGAGGGCATCGGAACGTGACCCCCCCCCCCACCCTTCCGATTCCAGATTCGGATCTAGCGTCGGTCTACCTGAGCATGAGCTGTGGATGGGGGCTTCAGGATGCAAGGACCCAGGGAGATGAGTGTCACGGAGATGCTCCTCACACGCGGTTCACCATGAGCATGTTCCTCAGACAGAAGATTGTGGAAGGGTGTCTTGGACATGTTACAGAGGCACGTAGAGAGTAGGGGGGGTGGATCCACCCTGCACACCCAATGAAAGTGACCCAGAAGGTCAATGACCCAAGACTTAAAATAATCCTCAGCCCCCTCACCTCACACACATGACTGATGGGGGGTGGTCTGCACTCGGCTGGAAAGGCATTAGCAGAACAGACCTGAGCTCAATCGATAACACAGAGAATAAAAAGGCACGTGTTGTTTAATTTAGTTTTTTATTTAGTTTTAATCACCTCCCCAAGTGTCAAAAAGAGAGCTGGAAAACTATCACATCCCGATGTCCCATTACTGGACACAGGTTTCATCAGTCCAAACCTGAGTAGCCTACGTGATCTTGGCCACACTTCAGAGGTCTATTCAGAAGCACTTGGCAATGCGGCACTCCATCGTTAATTGGATTCATCGTTTGTGCCCTTAAGATCACCGTCAATAATGAGCCATCTCCTTATTAAATAATGCGGATTGCAGTTAACGATCTCCATGCAGATACTCCTATCTTCCGTGCGTGGGAAGACCCGGCCCAAAAATGGTAAGGTGGCTAATTATAATCATGACGTAACCAAATGCAAACTTCCTCATTCAGTGTTCAGCAACGTGTCACCCCATCCCGAGTCACCCACTGAATCAATGTACAATAAACTGCACGAAAGTGAAACTTCTCGGTCATAAAACGTGAAGGATCGGGTTACTTGATATCAAAGTGAAACGCAGGGACATAGATTTGGTTTCATCATGGTCGGGACCAAATCAGGCGTGAACCTCCCCCCCCAAACCCTCGGTGCTCTGAGACCCAAATAAAAACGGCGTTTTAACGCTGTTAATCCACATGGTACCGTATCTCGGAGATGCAGCCTGGAGCTGCGGAAGATGCGGCGTGCAAACAGCCACAGAGGTGCTTTACCTACAATTAATGGCGGTTTGAATTACCGGCCGACAGGCGAGGCTTTAATAACCTTAATAAGGAGACAATAAATCGAAAACCTTGCACCACGATTTCAGCGCAAAAGCATAGAATGTCTAAGATCCCTTCCCAAGATTTTTTTTTTTTTTTTTTACATGTTTTTGTACTACTTCCCATAACACGATTGTCAGCTGAATGCCAGAGATGTTTTTTCTCGAAATGAAGGTCTAAGATTAGAGAGGCTTGAGGTCTGCACGTAGGCTACATTGAATAAAAGAGCTATAAGACGCCCGGGCCGAGCCATCTGGTACTGAACTGCGGCCTGGTCTCTATTCGCTCCCGTTTAAAATAAGAAATCGGCCTTATCGGAGAAGCCGCTTTTGAAATAATCACATTTAAACGGGCTTTAATTTGGAGCTGCAGCGCGCAATTTGCCGGTTTAATGGGTGTCGTTTATTATATGGAATCTGAAGTATAGAATTCACTACTGCGTCCTATCAGTCGATCAGGCTTGTAAAAACATCCGGCATTCCATCTTCGTTATCAGAATTAAAAATCCACCGTAAGATGGACCGGATGGCGCACATGTTGCTTCGGCATCGGACGCTCCACAGGTGCAGAGTGCTTCTGCAAACAGGCCAAGTGGCCGAGGTGCGACCATTTGGGGTCCAAATCATTACCCCGGTGGGGGGTCTGCGAGATGATCAGCTCACGTCTTTACTTAAATAAAATAGCCACGCACACAGGGTTTCTATTCGCACCAATAATTCACACACTGCGCTGGAAAAAAGGCAAATTAAAACAATTTCTTTAGGATTTATATGACAAAATGGCATTAATTGTGCTTAAAAAAGCTCTTAGATTTATTTAACCGCTACTTTTCTTTATACCCTTAGTAATTTAAACTAGAACAATAAAAAAAAAAAAAAAACGTTTTCCAGAAAATGCTTTTCGATTGCTTTCCGAAGGATTCATGTCTTCTGAACAGTAGCTGGGTTTGCCAACAGCGCCGCCTGCTGGCAACCTTTCCACACACACCATATACTATATACTAAGTGATCTTTACATTCACAAGTCACTTCCTCAATAGCTTGATGTATCAATTAATTCGGTCTTGGGTGTTCTGGAGCAGCGGAAAACATATTTTGCCAACTAATTTATATGAAACATTTTCAGTAACATTTGTGAAATATTATAATTAGTGTAAATAACGTCACTGAATGCAACCAGGGCAGCACGGTGGTGCAGTGGTTAGCAGTGAACCAGGGTGTGAGTCTGTGCTATGATTCTCTGTGTGTGTGTGGAGTTTGCATGTTCTCCCCCTGTTGTCGGTGCATTTCCCCTGTTGATGCTAATTGGAGTTACCAAACTGCCCGTAGGTGCGTGTGTGTACGGGTGTGTGTGTGTGACTAAGTGGTGTGTGAGTGTGCCCTGGTGTGTCTGTGTGCCCTGGTGTGTCTGAGAGAGTGGTATGTGAGTGTGCCCTGGTGTGTGCGAGTGAGTGGTGTGTGAGTGTGCCCTGGTGTGTGTGAGTGAGTGGTGTGTCTGTGTGCCCTGGTGTGTGTGAGTGAGTGGTGTGTGAGTGTGCCCTGGTGTGTGTGAGTGAGTGGTGTGTCTGTGTGCCCTGGTGTGTGTGAGTGAG
>JAODJX010000111.1:1250556-1262845 GCA_026776945.1 Isichthys henryi
CATGTGTGAGTGAATGGTGTGTGAGTGTGCCCTGCGATGGGCTGGCCCCCCATCCTGGGTTGTTCCCTGCTTCGTGCACATTGCTTCCGGGATAGGCTCCGGATCCCCCGCGACCCAGTAGGATAAGCGGTTTGGAAAATGGATGGATGGATGGTTTTCTATTATCTATACATTCATCTAGCAAATGATGTTATCCAGAGCAGCCCCAGGAATGGTAGCGTGGCCTGATACCTACGCTAGGGTGAAATCTGTCCTGCAGAGTTTCGGGAATCTGCTAGTGTGACGTATTGTCTGTGTGGTGACCTCC
Source organism: Isichthys henryi (assembly GCA_026776945.1). Lineage (NCBI taxonomy): Eukaryota > Metazoa > Chordata > Actinopteri > Osteoglossiformes > Mormyridae > Isichthys > Isichthys henryi. The sequence goes on from JAODJX010000111.1 coordinate 1,250,864, forward strand.
GACCTCGTCTGTCGCTTGCTTAAGGGGGGCCAGCTTTTCACCTCGTTGCCCTCTTATGGCGGTGTGGTGGTAAGATGCCGGAGTGGCCACCGCGGGATGGGGGGAGACATGCCGTTTTACATACCGTTAACCCCCTGCTGATGAAGCAGGACTTACAGTAGACCTGGGGAGGGGGTGGTCACAGGGGTTTGGCAGATGGATGTGCTTTGTAGTAGTGGGGGTGAGGCAGGGGTTCTCAGTCTGGATATACACAACACCAGACCTCGTCTCTTGGGCTGGATTTCATTTGGCTCCTCCTTGGGTTGGGGGTCAGCGTTGTCCTGGATAGTCTCAAAGCATGTGTACGTGTGAGAGAGCACCAGGAGCCCCGCCTTGCTCTCAGAGGCCTAACAGATACTGCAGAAGGCTGAGAGTCTAAACCTGGGTCGGTCTCATGCAAATGGGCTCATTGTGTCTGCTGCCCAGTCCGCATGTGGCTGTGCCCCGTGGTGACGGACTGCGGGACCTGAAGACCAGGATGGAAGTAGGAGTTAAGACTAGAACCGCCGTTTCCCACGCCAATGAACATCAAACTTCTTTAACCACCAAGCAAGTCGTGCTTTAGCATACGTAGCCCCTTTGTTTGCGCTAATGTGCCATTAGCGTTAATAACAGCGGCGAGTCTAACACCGTCAGCCAAAAAGCTGCAATGTTCCTAATAGAGCGGCTGCTCTGTCCTGAAACCGTAAAGCTGAAAAGTTTTATATTGAATGTTGGATAAATAGACGTAGCTTATTTGTGATTTCATGTTCGTCATGTTCGTTTAACGGCTGTAGAAAGTTATTTTTTGTACAAATTAAATCAGGTGAAACAATTAAAACGTATGTTTTCAGGGTTTGTCGACTCTCACACATCTGCAATACTCACTCTTTCACACAAGCAGTCTTTCGGCGTATCTATATTATTCCAATATAAACCTAAAATTAGCTACACCAAAAGCGATGGGGTAGTTTGCAAAACCTACAGACTATTTATAAGGTATTACAACTGTTACGTACATGTAAATGCGTGTGCAGATTTTACTTTGCATTTAAAATGAAAAGTAAAATGCACTGTTTTCTGCTGAAGTGGCTTGTCATTCCGTTTGCGCTGTCACTCCGACAAATATAAAACAAATACGAGAAAAGCATTATATGTCACTTTTTATTTGTTTACGAAATAATAAGACCGCCCATTCCCTACTGTTCATTAAACTGCGATTAAAGTGCTTTTGGTATTTATATTGAAACGAGACTTTTAATTGTTACCGGTGTGGAGTTATTAGTAGTAAGCAATACTTATATCAATGAGCACTAAAATATATGAGATAAACACGACTGTGTTATGGGTTTTGCATCTTTCTAGAGTGACAGTGACTCAGCTGCTGTGAGAATTACTGACTGTCCCATTGTTTTCGTGTGGGACGAAATTAGCTGTATGCTAATGCGATGGCCCATTACCAAAAGCGAAAGGTGCGACACGCGGAAGTACGTGCTGCCGGCGGTTAGAGGAGGTCGGAGCGCTTCTTGTGTTAAAGATGTCCGACTGGCTGGTGCAGGCCCCCCAGTGGCAGCCGGCCCCCATCCTAGCAGTCCATTAGCCTTGGGGAGGCCGAATCCTCAACATGATGGATGACGGACTCCTCAACCTTAGAGGGTTCGAGGCGATGAGTAGCATCCTGCTGAGAAGAAGAGCTGCCCCAAATGCAAGCAGGGCTGACTTTTAATCCTAAAACCGACCCAAATCCTTCATCATTCTCCAACCACGCCAAGCACTAAAAGTACATTTACAATCCTAACGTTCTCCAAGCCTTGATTTCACTTCCTCACACAGCTTCTACTCCGACATCATCGCCTGACCTGGTGTAAAACCGACTAATAAATTATGTTCTTTAATATTAATAAAGTTCCTGTTCTGTTCTTCTATCATGAGCAAGTTTTACAGCAAAATTAATCAAAATGAATGCCCCAGAGCGCTTGAAAAACATCACGGACGGAGGGAAGAGGACGCGATGGGCCATGAATGTTTTTAATGTGACATGAGCTACTCTGGGACTTCTAGACAGACAGGTGCACGTCTCTGAGACCCCATCACCATGGCGAAAGGCGAGATGTGTCATCTGGACAGCAGGTTCACGGGTAAATGGGCAAGCAGGCCTCCGAGGTAAAAAAAAAAAAAGGTGCTTTCAGACAACATCTGAAGTAATCAGTAGAAGTGTCGCATGAAAGCTACTAATGGGGCAGATGGGACGGCATACGACGGGAAGGAAGACGACCCTCCCCCCTAACAGCATGACAGGGACCTCAGCAGTGTTGCCAGAGCCAGGAAGCGACGGCACAAGGAAGACGGGCGTCAGGAAGGCCCAATCATATCGCAGGGTGACTCAGGAAGGGGCGGGGCATTGTGGTCCCACGTCACAGGGGGTGTAGGTCAGGCCAGGCTCCACGGGAAGGGGTGACAGCTGCAGGGTTAGCAGGCGGCCAGGTCACGTATGTGCCTCACCTGGCACAAGCTGTGACTGAACATGGGATTCTTAGCTGCACCATGCTAAGGTGCAGAAAGGCCAAGGGGGTTCAGCCACAGGCAGGAAAGAGAGAGAAGGAGATTCAGAAGAGACGAAAAAGGCAGAGTATGGCTCCTAAAAGGGCACATCGCTTTCTGTAAAATGCCTGATACCAGGCTCCTCCTAGGGGGTTGCTGGTGGTGCTTTAGCTCAGATGCTCCCCCCCCCCCAAGGAGGACACGCCTTAACATCCTATTACAGGCTATGAACACGCTCGTGTACACATGCACACACGCACACACTAAACACTGGCATGACTCCGGGACCCCCACTGCTGCCCTCGCCACTAACACTCCACCAGGGGCGCAACGTCTAAGTCAGTATGCACAACCCCCGCATGCTTCCCTGGTCTGTCCCGCCTCCTCCCCGGAGCCCCCTCCCCCAAATCATGTTTAATTCAGAGCGGCCTAATCACTTGATCCTTCTCCTTGAGATTTTAATTACTCAGACCCCTCAGGGCTTGGGGTGGGTCCTGTACCTCCCAAACCCCAGAGACGGAAGGCAGGCTACTCAGACATGGTGGTCTCCATCGTACAGCCCCACAGTGTTCTGCCCCCTCGCCCCATCAGGCCGTCTTTATGATCTCGACTCAGGGGCAAAGAGAGAAAGAGTCAAAGTGTAAGGTTATCAAACACAGTTGGGCTAAAGAGACATAGCGAAATAACTCCTGACTGACACCAGCACATGTACGCAGTCGCCCTGCCCTCACTGGCCTCTCTCTGTCAGGCAGGGAATCCCACAGAATCTCTGGCACAAAGGCTGCTAGGTAAGTCCACTCTCTCAGTCTGTAGAGCCTGTGGGATACATATTTACATTTTTACTTGCTTGGTTTATGTTTGTATCCAAAGGAACTCTCAGTTTTTACCCCTATAGACAGTGTTACAGTCTTGAAACTGTTTTTATATTTCTTGTTAATTAAAATTGAATTTCTACTTCAACTGGCTTAACTTGGCTGATTAATTACAACTGAAAATGGGTAAATTGGCTTCTTGGATGAACTCGCATTCTGTGGCTGTAAATAGTCCAAACAATAAGGACTTTGCACCCTCCCTCTCTTGTTGTTTGCTTGTGAACCCAAAGAGTCATAAAAGACTGTAATTTGGAGGTGTGTGTTTAGTTTTTCTGCTTTGTGGATTGAGGTTAGATTTTGGGAGAGGACTTACACTAAGTGTTTGGTTATTTTAGGCGTACATCAGAGTAGCTAGTTGAGTGGAAGAAGTATTTGGCTTTTTTTGTTCCTGTTGTGAGGAAGGTAGGTGTTTGTTTCCTTTGATGTCAATTCTTTTCTTTGTTTATGCCAAGGTCTACTTTTCTTTCTCCTTTCTCCCAATAAAAAGTGTCCCAGTTAATTATCACTTGGTTCTGTACCGGTGTTCTTCCTGGACAGGACGTTTGGATTCCCTTTTCCTTCTAAGTCTACCTGTTGAGCCTTACTCAAAAGAGGCTCATAATAACAGATGGATAAGCTACTACAATTTAGGGTAAGTACTTTGTTCAAAGGTACAACAGAAAGATTCAATCTAAAATCAGATGAAATAACGGCATGGGACTCGTACAGAGAGTTTCCGGCTGCGAATGAACAGCGAGACTAAGGCGGGAAAACGCAGTTGCTCTTCGGGGTTCGTTACGCTCCCCGTATACTTCTGCCGACGTCGGACCTTGTTTTAGCAATACGACGCCGTACGAACCACGATCACCGCTTCAGCGCTTTGCCTGTACAGTGCCCAAGGTTCTGATCCCACCCACTGCCCACGACTGGCTGACATAAATATGACGCCGCAGGGTTGGTCTAATTATGCCGTTTCAGGCATGCTTTGCAAATGGTAACATTTCTGTTAATTGTAAATGTCCTAGCTGTGTAATGTTTTGGGTGGAATGTGTGTTTTGTTACATTGTATCCAGGAGTGTTTGTGCCTCATGTGCCATTGTGCCAATGTTAGTGGCTGTTAATAGAGGAGCTTCCACATTGAAAGCACCGTCTTCACGTTTATTAAAATGACTCACGCACTTGCTACAGTATGTTTATTTGTGCTCTGAATGTGGGTCTGCTGCATCAAAAACCTTCTGTGCCCTCTAGGATTGTGCTGTGACATAGAACAAGGTGAAGTGTGTGATAGATTGTTCTCAGTAACAATGTTCAATTTAGTGTTGTCCAGATGCTTTTTGAAGTAGACGGCCAACTTTTATTATAGATGGAAAAGGGTGATACTGAAAACAAGACAAAGGTTCCGTCCACTAACTCCGTCCACCAGTGCAAACATCACGCCTCCTGCATGTCGCTAATTATCCACAATCTAGCTGCTTGTCCAGCAATCGATTCCCAAACTACAGGTACGTTACACTTCCATCTTAAGAGCTGCATGGTTTAATCATCGTCTCCCTGTTGCTGGTTGACTCTGTGCTTGTGTCTCCAAAGCAGAACCTGACTCACCAGGTGTTATTTCAATTACTGCAGAAATGTTATTTGAACACAATGCCAGGGTTCCTGGCACTAGATGTGATTTGGGCAGGGGGGGGGGGGGGTTCAGTGACCATAAATTGCCCTTAAACAGCTTGCGTGTGTACTCATTTGTGTGCGGTTTTGTATCTCTTATAATGAGAGGAACAAATGTCCCCACAATGTGATAAAAACCTGTAATTTTGATGTCGTGGGGATCATTGTTTCAGTCCACAAGGATTCACAAGGGGAAACTCGATTTTATAAAAATGTGTGACTGCAATCAAAAAACTAAAAGGAAGACTTGTATTTTGTTTGTTACCTTATAGTTTGGTTTTTTTAGGCGTACATCAGAGTAGCTAGTTGAGTGGAAGAAGTATTTGGCTTTTTTTGTTCCTGTTGTGAGGAAGGTAGGTGTTTGTTTCCTTTGGGTTAGGGTTGGGTTAGGGTTAAGATCATAATTGTTGGGATTAGGCTTTTGCCCTTAGAAATGACTGGACAGTCCCCACAAAGATATGAATACAAATGTGTGTGTGTGTGTGTCATAACCGGTGTGTCCAGGAGGCTCTGAGGCTCCAAGATCACTGTGACTCTGCACTGGACTAGCCGACGTGGGAAATGAGCTAATGGAATCAGGGCGGGATCCCCGATACTGCAACAAGAGTAATTACAGTAAAGGCCAGGTGGTCATTAATACTGCTGGGCCTTCCAATCCCAGCATAGCCTCTGTATGCTTGTGGCCCAAGCACAGAGGGTGTAAATGGAACACTGTAGTCTGCTGGAGATGGCTAACCACACTGATAAAGGGGTTTGGTACGTGAGGTACATTCTCATCTGTTAAACTGCTTTTTTCTATAGTACCACATTCTAATGCTGTGGTCTATAGTACCACATTCAAATGCTGTGGTCTATAGTACCACATTCTAATGCTGTGTTCTATAATACCACATTCTAATGCTGTGTTCTGCAGTATCACATTCTAATTCTGTGGTCTATAGTACCACATTCTAATGCTGTGTTCTGTAGTATCACATTCTAATGATGTGTTCTGTAGTATCATATTCTAATGCTGTGGTCTATAGTACCACATTCTAATGCTGTGTTCTGTAGTATCACATTCTAATGCTGTGTTCTGTAGTATCACATTCTAATGCTGTGGTCTATAGTACCACATTCAAATGCTGTGTTCTGTAGTATCACATTCTAATGCTGTGGTCTGTAGTACCACATTCTAATGCTGTGGTCTGTAGTACCACATTCTAATGCTGTGTTCTATAGTATCACATTCTAAAGCTGTGCTCTGTAGTATTACTTTCTAATGCTGTGTTCTATAGTACCACATTCTAAAGCTGTGTTCTATAGTACCACATTCTAATGGTGTGTTCTATAGTATCACATTCTAATGCTGTGTTCTATAGTATCACATTCTAAAGCTGTGTTTTATAGTACCACATTCTAATGCTGTGTTTGTAGTATTACTTTCTAATGCTGCGTTCTATAGTATCACATTCTAAAGCTGTGTTCTAAAGTACCACATTCTAATGCTGTATTCTGTAGTATCACATTATAATGCTGTGTTCTATAGTACCACATTCTAAAGCTGTGTTCTATAGTACCACATTCTAATGCTGTGTTCTATAGTATCACATTCTAAAGCTGTGTTCTATAGTACCACATTCTAATGCTGTGTTTGTAGTATTACTTTCTAATGCTGTGTTCTATAGTACCACATTCTAATGCTGTGTTTGTAGTATTACTTTCTAATGCTGTGTTCTATAGTATCACACTCTAAAGCTGTATTCTACAGTATCACTTTCTAATGCCGTGTTCTATAGTACCACAATCTAAAACTGTCTTCTATAGTACCACATTGTAATGCTGTGTTCTGTAGTACCACATTCTAATGCTGTGTTCTATAGTAGCACATTCGAATGCTGTGTTCTATAGTAGCACATTCTAAAGCTGTATTCTATAGTACCACATTCTAAAGCTGTGTTCTATAGTACCACATTCTAATGCTGTGTTCTATGGTACCACATTCTAATGCTGTGTTCTATAGTACCACATTCTAATGCTGTGTTCTGTAGTATCACATTGTAATGTTGTGGTCTATAGTACCATATTTTTATGCTGTGTTCAATAGAATCACATTCTAAAGCTGTGTTCTATACCACCTGTCCCTGAATATCACCGACTCATCTATATTTACATGATCTGTTTAGCATCACCCTGGTAACGCAGCCGGATGTCCTGACTGCTGCAAAGTGCCTGTGCTGAATTCCTTTGGCTGCTCTCCCATATTTGGCCCTTCTTTCTGTCCCCACAGTGGCTCTGTTTCCTGAATTTACCTGTCGTGTCACACTGGTCCTCTCCCAACCCCCACACCTTCCCCAAATAGACCATTGACCCCCCCCCCTCCCTACCTGGCTCCAGAACACATGCTTCTGCTTCCTTTTCAAGTTGCAGCCCAGAACTGCAGAACAGGGGCAGCTGCATGGGGGTGAAGTGCGTCGCTGGGGGGGTCTGGCTTCCTTCTCACACCCGCAGAACCCCCCTGTGAGATGGGCCAGACAAGAAATAAACAGTTCCCCCCATCTGACAGCAATGAGGATGCACTGAGCAGCCTAGTCTACACCGCTGGTAAACACCAACTTGGTGAATTGGTGAAATGGTACATTATCAGAGGTGCACGGCCGGGGGGGGGAGGGGGGCGTGAAGCATGGGGCAGCAACTTGCGTACACGTGTCAGCTCTGAAAAGCTCTTTGATCAGCCTCCAGTGCAGCCGCATAATCTATCATTAAGTGCGCCTTCAGCTGCAATTTTGATGATCACAAGGCCTAATTAACTCATTTTAATGTAAACGACTTACCCAACTCCTTCTTTTTGCAGGCAGTAATGAGCAGGTAATCTGAATTTATCCACTAGAGCCTGCAGAATGAGGGGCAGAGGCCTCGCTGGCGGTCGCTCCATGGCCCCCCGCTCAGGCCTAAGCTGCGTTCCTTTCAGCCGGCGCAGTAATGCCGTTAAAGCGGCTAGTCCCGGCAGTAGGCATGCAGCCCCGACTCATGGCTGACCCACTGTGCCATAGTGGACCAGAGAATGACCCGAACTGACGTGAAGAATGTCAGCAATTTACTGACTGGGGGGGGGGACTATTAATTTTTGTTATTCAGTTATATAGTGCTTTTCACTAAAGCAGCTTAGAGAAAGGTTGCCATTCATGTGTCCCCTGGGATTTGAACCCACAACCTTTGTGTTGTTGAATGAATGAATGAAGGTTACATTCATAAAGCACTTTTTAAGACACCCAAAGCGATTTACAAAACCAATGGGGAGCCACTTCAACCACCACCACTGTGTAGCCCCCTCCAGGATGATGCGACGGCAGGCAGTACGCTCACCACATTGTAGCTACAGTGGTGAAGGGGCAGGAGCGAATTCACCAATTAGATACAGGGGATGATTAGGAGGCCAGATTGGTTAGAGCCACAATGGGCAATTTTAGGCGGGACATTGAGGTACCATCCCTACCTTTTTGAAAGATGCTCAGGGATCTTTTATCACCTAAATGAGATCTAAATTTTATGTCTCATCTGAAGGACGGCACCATTTTTATAGCACAAATGTCCCCATCACTGCACTGGGGAACTGGGATCCATACAGTAACACTTCTTCCATTGTTAATACAATGCTCTACTTGTTGAGCTATAGAGCATCCCAGGGACTGAAGAAAGCCAGGTATGGCAGTACCACCTCAGATGTGGAGGCTCAACCAGACACACATCTCTCAAAGGGACCTGGAATATGTAGGGGGCAAGGAAACCGTGTCTTTGGGCAGCGTCTGATGTTTCCTCCAAAGGTCTGCTATGGAGGATCAAATCGTATGGGACACTTACATCGAGAGCTGAAGGGGGACAAGAGCAGAAACCCGCAGTGGTTGTTGGAAGGGGTTTGGAAGCCCAAAGACCCCAGCAAACAGGAAAGAGGGTGCAAATATTTACGGCCCTCAGTGAAGTAGGTTGAGATTAGTTATTTCGGCAGCTCAGGGTGAGAATAAATCCCATCAAGCCGGTGTGCGTTAGAGACACGTGTGTGAATGCATAGGCATGGTCCACACACACACAGGGGAGGGGTGGGGGTACAGGCTGCTGGGACATCACAGGCCCGTCAAAACCCAATTTCCAGGTCCCTGATAAAATATGAATCCTGCCATTCGGCCGCGGCGCTCTCCTCGCTGGCTGACTTTAATTATAGATGGAGGGATAATACGGGGGCGAGGGGGGAGGGGGATGGATGCCAGCTCAGAGTGTGACCTATAGTCCATCGCCATGTTCACTGCAGACGCATAGCTGCCGGGACTCCCAAACAAACAAGCGGTAACACCCAAAGTGCCCGGAAGGGTGGCGTACTTTTTCCGAGGCCCAGGGCCTAACCCCAACTCACTAGACTAGGGACTGCAGTCTGTGCTTTGGATGCATTTTGCTCCGTCTTTATCTCAGTTTCCTTCCCCCTAGAATATTTCAAAGCGTTCTGAAGAGACAATTTCAGAGACGAGGCTCAGAGCGCATCCAGCAGCCCGGAAAGAGCCATTAATAAAGATTAGTCTGCTTTCCACAGGACTCATCATTTAAAAGTGGGATGATTAGAAGAAACAGTGGGAAACGCATCCGAAAAAAACATCCCTGGGAATTTTTTTATGTGGAGACAGAGACATTTCCGAAGGCAAACATGAAAGGCTGCCTTGGTGCATAATTACGGAACTGGGGGTTAGATGTGTTGTTAATGAAACACAACCACAGCCGGAAAGGTCCACCTGGGCAGAGAAGCGGGGGATAACTGAAACACAACCACAGCCGGAAAGGTCCACCTCGACAGAGAAGAGGGGGATAACTGAAACACAACCACAGCCGGAAAGGTCTACCTGGACAGAGAAGCGGGGGATAGCTGAAACACAACCACAGCCGGAAAGGTCCACCTGGACAGAGAAGAGGGGGATAACTGACACACAACCACAGCCGGAAAGGTCCACCTGGGCAGAGAAGCGGGGCATAACTGAAACACAACCACAGTCGGAAAGGACCATCTGGGCAGAGAAGCGGGGGATAACTGAAACACAATCACAGCCGGAAAGGTCCACCTGGACAGAGAAGCGGGGGGATAACGGAAACACAACCGCAGCCGGAAAGGTCCATTTGGCAGAGAAGCGGGGGATAACTGAAACACAACCACAGTCGGAAAGGTCCACCTGGGCAGAGAAGTAGGGAATAACTGACACACAACCACAGCCGGAAAGGTCCACCTGGGCAGAGAAGCGGGGCATAACTGAAACACAACCATAGCCGGAAAGGTCCACCTGGGCAGAGAAGCGGGGCATAACTGAAACACAACCACAGCCGGAAAGGTCCACCTGGACAGAGAAGCGGGGGATAACTGAAACACAACCACAGCCGGAAAGGTCCACCTGGACAGAGAAGAGGGGGATAACTGAAACACAACCACAGCCGGAAAGGTCTACCTGGACAGAGAAGCGGGGGATAGCTGAAACACAACCACAGCCGGAAAGGTCCACCTGGACAGAGAAGAGGGGGATAACTGAAACACAACCACAGCCGGAAAGGTCCATTTGGCAGTGAAGCGGAGGATAACTGAAACACAACCACAGTCGGAAAGGACCATCTGGGCAGAGAAGTGGGGGATAACTGAAACACAACCACAGCCGGAAAGGTCCATCTGAACAGAGAAGCAGGGGGATAACGGAAACACAACCGCAGCCGGAAAGGTCCATTTGGCAGAGAAGTGGAGGATAGCTGAAACACAACCACAGCTGGAAAGGTCCACCTGGGCATATAAGCGGGGGATAACTAAACAACACTAGGGCAAACCTACACAGAAGGCAGACCTAGTACTGTGGTATTAGCCAATAAACATGCCCCTAGCTAGCTAACACCATTCCATCAAGACGTCCTATTGGCCTCCTGGATAAGATGCTACACTGGCTGGCTACACACTCACCTTTATCGTATGTAAGTGTGTGTATATATAGGTCACACTCTTCCTTCCCTTGTGTTGGTGGACCTTGTGGGGGGGGGGGGGTGATTGATATATTTTAGTTTATAGACTCCATTCTACTTCCTGCTCCCCATCCCCTCCTCACACACCTTGTGTGAACCCCCCATCGGTGCCTGTCACAAACAGTGCCATCATCAGGGGAATCCATGCCCCCCCGAGCCAGTCTCAAGCCTCCCGGCGTGGCACAAAACAGCTCTTTCAGCTTGTTGCCGTGGTGACACCAGCACATTTTTCCCATGTTGGTGATCTGGTAACTTAAACTGCCGATTCCGTTTCCAGTAGGCCATCATTTCTTATGGCACGCCGTTAAATAAATTGAGAGTAAATCCCATTAGATTCCCCCCGGGAGCGCTGAGGAACACATTCCGGGTCTCCACGCCATCTTCCACTGTTATTCCTGGGAGAACAATAGAGTCTAATGTAGATAAATATTAAAGCCATACTGTAACAAAGCCCTAAACACGGCATTCTGAGTTATAAGGGGCTTGTTAAAATAAAAAAAGCTCTACATCATATACAAAATCTATTTTAATGGACTAGTAAGTGTTGGGAGTCGTGGTAAAAATTGACTGTAGGCTGATTAAATGCCAGAGCACATTCAGAATTTAGGATCTTCGATATAACAATACGTAAAAATGGCCAACGTTTTGCTTCCAAAACTGTTCTGCTCAAAGACACTTAATATCAATGGTCATGTAGCTCCTATGATGACACTCACGGGTACGTCTCCAGATGACTGCTCTGTCGTGTGTCACCAGCGACCCTTAGTGACCCCGACCTGCCACTAGGCCAGCTTATGGATGGGCCTAATTGAGGGGGGGAGTGTGCAGACAGGGAGGGGAGGTCCAGACAGGCAGATGTCTGTCAACCACAGTTCTGGAAACTCCAGAGTCG
>JAODJX010000111.1:1265147-1283829 GCA_026776945.1 Isichthys henryi
CCCCCCCCCTCCGGTTTTTCGTGTCTTGTGTCTCCTCCTTACACCCTCACCTTTTTTACCGCTCCCCCTCCCCGGGGGGGGGGGGGGCCCCCCCCACTGGACGGTGTGGGGAAAGAGACTAATGACCCCTCTTCCACAGGCCCCTCCCCTTTGTTCACAAAGTCAGGTTCAGAGACAGAGAAACCAAAAGCGTGGTCAGAGGGCATCATCTGTCACTGCCTGAGTAAATGACCGACGCCCTGCGTCTGCTTGTTGAACAGTCTCGCTCGGTGGCGAATGAAAAGTTGTCCTTATCTGCACAAATCTGTCATTTTTCATCTCCGTGGACATGCACACACACGTCTGGGAAACAAGGAGCCTGCTCACCATGGCAATCGGGAGCATAAAAACCTCAATTTGTTTTGTTTTTCCAGTGTACACAGAAAATGGGTTGTGTGCACGTGTACGCCCCCTGCTGCCCTTCGCCCACCTCTCACCATCCCCCCATACAATACGTTGTCTGACCCGGCCTCAGTGCCTCACAAGCAAGCCGGCTCATGTTTGTTAGCGGTGCCCTCTTGAGTAACAGGAAAAGCAGCACGCAGATAATCAGGCGGTATATTTACGATGCTCCTTGAATCAAGACGGAGGGGAGGGAAAAGAAAACCAGAATTACACTGAAACCCACCCACCCACATCCCCCCCCCGCCAAACCCGGGGCCCGGCGGCGCCGCCTGTGTGGTCGGTAACAGCAGTTTTACTGCACAGCCAGTAAAAACAGAGGAGAATTCACCGGCGTACTTAGCTAATGACAGGCGAGCCGTGCGCGAGGTAGAGAGGCTCCACACGGCTAAGAGGTTAAAGCCCCGTCCCGCAAGCGCACACACACACGGGGGGGGGGGGGCTTCACAAAGGCAGCAGGAAGAAGGCCCAACTAGACACACACAGAGCAGGCATGTTCTATCAGATAGTATCCCGGAGCACGGTGCAGCCGGAGCGGTGTACCATACAGCTGAGGATTCTGGGATTGCACAACAAAGGGCACTGCCTGCTCCACAGAACCAAAAGCTTGCGCTTAAGTCCTGTCCAATCGGCTCACGGGCTCTAATCCTCCTAACGCAAGCGCCATTCAGCCGTGAGCCCTGCTCACCAGGGCCGTAACAGAGCGATTCGAGGATTGGATTCACCCCCCCAGCCCCCCCCCCCAACAAAAAAAAAAATGCAGTGACTTTTTAATTATGCAAGAATAGAAACTCATTAAAATTGAACACAATATGACCTCGTTTAGAATTCATTAATCAAGTCGATCTACTCAAGTGAAATTATGTCGAGGAAGGAAGTGGTCTTTAAAAAAAGCCAAGTGAAAATCGAGAGAGCGGTTCGATCGGCTGGATTCAGTGTGCTGCATGCGTAGCACTGAAGTCTCATCATGACAATAGGAAACAAACAGGGTACTTTTACTCAGGAGACAGAAATATCAGGGGAGAGGGACCAGTCCCTCCTGGAGAGGGGTATATGACAGACACAGGCAGGTACTGACAGACACAGGCAGGTACTGACAGACACAGATACTGACAGACACAGATACTGACAGACACAGACAAGTACTGACAGACACAGACAGGTACTGACAGATACTGACAGACACAGACAGGTACTGACAGATACTGACAGACACAGACAAGTACTGACAGACACAGACAGGTTCTGACAGACACAGATACTGGCAGACACAGACAGGTATTAACAGATACTGACAGACAGGTACTGGCAAACACTGGCAGACACAGATACTGATAGATACTGACTAACACAGACAGGTATTGAGAGACACAGATACTGGCAGACATTGACAAAGATAGACAGGTACAGAATGATGCTGACAGATACTGATAGATGACATATAGAAACATACTCACATGTACGTATACAGATACACAAGAGCGCAAATACAAGACAGAAACAGACAGGCAGACGGACACGATTTCCTGAGAGCAGATGCTGTTTGGCTTCTGTTACCCAGTAATGAGGCCGGGCAGCACAGCCCAGGTGTACCTTCAGGTTTTGGTACTGATCCAGTGCTAGCCTGCAGTGCACACGCCTGGGGCGACACCTCCTTGGCTGAACACTAATGAAGCCCCCTGTGTCAGCTGCCCCCCCCCCCAAGCACTTTCCTGAAAGTAACAGAGCTCCCCCTGATCAAGCCGCCAGAAAACCCGCCTTAATTCTGTAGTACCGGAAATTTAGCAGTACGGTGCTACTAAACTCGGTATTATAACTGCAATACTCATTAGTATTCTGAGCAGTCAAAGAGCCACTCTTATGTTTGGATTGTTCCATTCTATTCACATGGCTCGCACTGATCTCCATAGACTTCATGCTTTTCCCGAGGACCTGTGGACCATCTCAGTGCACCATCAGTCTGTCAGGCCGCCTCTCCTCTCGAGCAGCAAAGAAATGTGTCATGGTGGCCAGCAACCCCTACCCCCACCTATCTCAAGGCATTGTCTCAAACCGCAGACCCGTGCGCAACGAGAAACAGATGAATGGTGCTGCGCCAGATCCGGGCGATGTCTCATATCCGCTGGCGTGCCAACACTCTCTCTCTGTCCGGCTGTTTTGGTGAGTCAGCATCTGCCGGGACTCCTTGGCCGCCCGGGACTGATGAGGAATGGCTTGCAGTGTGAGACACCATGGGGAAAGGTGGCGATCTGTGGAAGGTCGTGACCATGGGTTCGTGAAGACTTTGTTGACACGCAGAGCAGGCCGGAACCCGGGGGTGAGTTTGTTATTTCTCTTTATAAGCGGGCCCCACTCAAAAAATCACTTTGGATCATCCTACCTAGTGACAGTTTGTAGCCAGCAAGAAGATGGCCAGATGAAGAGGGAAACCTCGGGGGCCCCCAAAAAACATCCGTCGACTTGGCTGCCGATTGGCTGGAGCCGCGGAATCTCTTCATCATCGCTGCCAGAGCAGCTGGAGGGCACCTCCGCCACCTCTCGCTTCTGCTGCTTGGCAGGCCCTGGCTCCGCCCCCGGAGTACGCCGCTCCAGATAATGGAGGACGAGTGACGTCTCATTGGCTGACGGAGAGGCGTCCTGTGTTCTTGGGGGGGCAGGGGGCATGAGATTAGGGGCTGGTGTGGAGGCGGAGGAAGGGGCACAGATGGAGGAGGACACTGCGGCGAAGCCGCCGCCATGTCTGCCAGATCCAGAGTCTGCCAATCCGGGAGGGACAGGATCCAGCCAGCAAATCGGGAATCCGGAAATCATGGCCGCAGTTTTGGTGGAAATCAATGACAGTTACAGCCTCCCCGTCCCTAACTCTCAGTCACAGGGCAGGGTTTGGCAATCTGGATATTTCCCGTCACAAAGCGGCCAATGGGCTGTCAGACACATGTGATGCAACGTCATGCAATAACTGACAGGCTGCGGGATTTGCGGTCACGCTCGATCCGTCGTCGTGGAGACAGCTGCGGGGCAACTGATCTTCTTGGGAACATGTGAAGCGATTACCCGATGGAAGTGGAACATTCCAGGCGGAACCGTCACAAGCCAAGAACCCAGACATACCAAGGATCTCGCCAGAGCCCGGGGGCTCCAAGGTGACGTGCAACAGCAGGCAGCCCCAATAAGACGACCATTAGCCCCCTGTGTCCTATGGGGGGGGGGAGAGTCTGGGAACTCACATCTCTGCTGTCGTCCCTCCTCATATTTCCACGTTACCGTGCAGTATCACAGAAAAGTGATTCTATCATGCTCCTAAACACCTTTCCTTTCTAAACCAAAAAGCCAATGTGGGGGGGGCGGGGGGTAGCTTCGGTGTTTCCGTGCCAACAAACAGCTCGTCGCCCCTCAGTGATGATGCGGAGTCCGTGGGGCTTGCCAGAGCTGTACTGCGCTGACAATGGACAACGTTTAGTGAGCCGCTCCCCAGGCAGCTGAGATAACTGCACTCCACAGTTCAGGAGCCAGGCCCTATGGGTGTGGCGTCACTAAGCCTCATGAAGATGCCCTCCCCCCATTCTCTCTGTCTGTCCAAAGCAGGCCCCGGGGGCCAATTCACCGAGGTGTGTCTTAAATAAGAGGCTAAAGGATGCTCTGCGAGCTGACTGGCCCGGTATCAGGTGGAGGCAGAGCCGGAGTGATTCGCTGTTCAGAGCTTAGAAAGTGCCTCCCCACTCTCACATGCTCTCAGTGATCGGAAACAACTGGAGTTTAAACTACCATGAGCACACAAATGACAAAATGCGGTGGGGGGCATGGAGGGGGTACAGAGGAGTGCAGTTATTCTTACTTACTCTGAATAGGGGAGTCTCGCTCCCAGAAAAGCCTGTTTCAGCAGCATGCCATCATAAACCTGGCCAGTTCTTCCTTTAACTTGGACAGCGTCACCCAGCGGGCCTGTGCAAGTAACACACACATGTCGCTGGAGTAGATACTCAGCCCTCAAATGACCCCTCGGGGAGGCCCGTGCTCTGATACAGTGCCGCCACCATTAGCCAGGCTTCCTGGAGACCGATGGTGTTTGTGGCTGTTAATTGATTTGAGCTAATAGCAGCAATTAGCAGGGCCGAGCTGTCTATCAATAAGGGGAGATGCCACGGGAGACAGGGGTGTGACAGGCCGGGGGGGATGGCTGTCGGGGCTGGGTGCCAGGGTAGCTGTGGTGGAGGGACCGTTTTCACACCTGAAATCGTATGTGAAAGTTATTGCTGCAAATAGCGTGTCCTTCTTGGTCCGATTAAAGGGGTGGGGGGCTAAAAGATTTTGAGTTCAGGGTCACATTCAGCTGCCAATCTATGACAAATCACTCCTCAAGGCTCATTGGCATCCTATGGTCAGAACACAGACCCCATATCCGTCCCACCCACCCCTCAAAGAGCAGCACCGTTTCCATTCTTAATGACTAACCTGTGTTTTCATTTTGCATGAAAATGACACATTTCAGTGCCAGAGAACAATATAAAGCTTAATATGGTTTAATAATCCATAAACCAAGCTGTTGGAATCTGTTTATATATTATACAACATTTATTAGTCTGTGACATCGCATTATAAAGTTTCGAGGTTCTTCCTTATTTTTCCGTGCCCTTATGGGTGAGGTACCACAGAAATCCATAACCCTTTAACAGGCCAGTACAGGGAAATGAGCAGGTCAGGTACTGCCCCTCCCCCCCACTCCAAACAGCCACCCTGCCAAATGCTGCTAGAGCGTAGCCACGAGCCACCTCCCTACCCACCAGGCCGAGTCACATTATTTACGCCACCTGCCACTCTGCCGTAGCAACAGGCGCCGCGGCGACAGCCTCTCGCGATTGGGCCGTGGAATCAGAAATGGAAGCGTTGGTACTTGCCAATCGGTACCGAGCCCCCGGTCCACACCTGGGGTCTACATGGGGCAGTTCTCACGGTGCTGGTGTATCAGCCCCCTACACAATGCAGCGATTCATACATTTCCCTGGAAGTTGGGAAACACAAGAGAGTCGCAGTTGTCAACCTGCCCCCCAAGCGGTGGCCCCCATGAATCCGTGTTTATATACGTGCCTGGGGCTTCATCTAGTAGACTAACAGCCACCTGATCTGGTGTGTGTGCTGGGCAGGGGCACGGGTCAGATGGAAGCGCTCGTGTTCTTGACAGAGTCGGGCCCAATTTGGCCCAACTGTTCCCCGAACGAGAAGATCTCCTGTAACATACAGCTGTCATGATGATATTTCCAGGCAGGTGCAGACACTGTGCTATGTTGACTGTGTTAAGCGGTAGGCTGTGTTAAGCGGTAGGCTGTGTTAAGCAGTAGCGGCAGCGGCGGGCGAGTTTCAGACATGCCTTTGAATCTCACACCCCAGATGGGGAGGGTTAGGGTTTGTATTTTATCATCTCGTCATAAGCAGCAGACTGGCTTCCTTCCCGGAGGACGTTTTAAAACCTTGGTGCAGACGCTGCCCCCTGCTGGCCAGCCGGTGCCGACCTTAGCGGCGAAATGTGGCCAAGGAGGAACTCCGGGGGGGTTTCACCCCCCCCCCCCCCAGGCATTGCTACTCTATTTGCAGAGATGAATTGCATTTCCACCAGAAGCAGGATAAGTAAATAACTATAAAGAGAAGTATTCATTAATAATAAATAACATGTAAATGACTGTCTTCCCACTGCTGGAGTTTTCCGGCCTACTGGGGGTGTCACTCCTACTAATATCAGCAGAGCTTTCAGGCCTAATTTTGGCTAAAAAGGCAAATCACACAGAGCAATAAACTTGCAAGTAAACCCAGTGCCATAACCACTGCACCACCTGCTGTTCAAAGTTAAAAATTGGATTTAAACACACATTGCAGGCACAGGGGAAGGAGGGGCTGCAGAAAACCATGGTGGGCAAGATGGCCACACCCCTCAGCCACACCCCCTCAGTCATTCTGGGTAAAAGCAGCGAGAGTCAGCAGAATAAGACAGTCCCCAGGTTACGAACCAGACCCGTTCACCAAGTCTGTTTTTAAACTGAATTTGTAGGTAAGTCAGCACAGGTACATATGATTCTTATATAGCATCAGTTAGTATTAGTAACCCCTTCACGCTCACACATTTGATGTTTGTGGTTTTAATTATTTGTGAATTGCCTGTGAAAATTTAACAAAGGAATATTTTTGGAGCTTGCTGAAAGATTGCAGAAACTCACTGAAAACGTAGAAGCTAGAAACAATATGAAAATCATTTTATTACACAAATTCATATAGTAAATAAATATTAGTACTACGTAATATTTGTTAGTGGAAGTGTACGCTGTATCTTTAATATTAAAAGTCTTGACCTGGGTACATCCCGCATCTTTGTCTCACTAATCAGCCTCACTGACATGTTAGCTGTCTTTGTCACCATGGAATCTCACGTTCCTCACCACAACTTTTAAACTTTTTAATGCTGCTAATTCATTTTTAATAATGAGTCCAAAACATATTGCTGCCAGTGTGTACAGTGGTAACTTACAGAGTTCTTACATGGGCGTAATTTAGGCTAGATTGTTTGTATATTATATAAAAAGGCACTGAATGAAGTCAATGTAATTTGTATATATATATATCCTTCTTTCACCTTTCTATGCATATAAAACACTCAAGAAACACTGCTAAATACACTAAACATTTTAAACATAACAATACACTGAATAATGATAATTATACAGTGATTATAACATTAACTACATACAGTACTGTACCGTACCTCAAGCTGACGCACTGCTGAAGCCACGCAATGTTTTCAAAAGCATTTCAAAAGCACAAGTAGTGCGTGCGCTATTTGGAATCACTGTATTTAAGTTTTCAATATAATAGGCTCTATGGCAGTCTGTTGGTAAGTACAAGTTGCCCGTAAGTTGAACATTATTAACAGGGGACTGTCTGTCATGGGAGAGATGGGTGAGAAGCCAGCCAGTGACTGACAGTACATGGTAATTCCACCCCATGGTGGATCTGGGAGGCTTAATCCAACTTTATCTGGGTATGGTTACATTGGGCAAAGCTGTTACCCAAGACCGCTATGAATATCGCAGTTTTTTACCATGTTGGTCCGCGGAAGCATGGAGCACCCAGGGGCCACGGCGCTTCGTAATCAATCCGTCAATGGCTGAGAAGACTTGGAATTCACAGTCATCCCGCTGACCCCTCCCAGGCTCGTAAGGCAAAGTGCAGCCGGCCTGAGAATCGATGGCGTAATTGAAATGCAAGCTGACAGTAAATCTGCCGTCAACGATTAGAATGTGTGGAGTAAAATAAGGTATCAAGCACAGAGCTGTACAAAAAAAGATCCTCACTCCTCGCAAAATTTTAAAAAGAGGATCTAAGTGGCTGGAGAGAGAGGGGCTAATTCAGGTTGCCATGACGTCATCCCATTCAAAGGATAAACACGCTGGGGTGGTCAGCAGCACTGCCCGTGCTGGGAAAATAATATATAACGGCAGAAGCAGATAATGTAAAAACAAGCGAGAAACACCAAGATCAATTAAAATTGCTGGCTAGGGAAGCAGCAAAGAAACGTGGCAGTAGGTGGCCACTGAGGAAAGAGGGCACAAGTCAGCCAATCAGGAAAGAGGACATGAGTCAGCCAATGAGGAAACGGGACACAAAGGTTTAAGGGCAGAGGTGGCACTTCTGAATTTTCTTCACCACACACTGATCAGAAATGATAACATGACACGTGTCTAGCATTTACTCTACAAATCGGTAAGTGTCGCATTCCTCAAATGCGACGGAATCCACAAAGACCTCATGAACTTTGGTAAAACACACTTGATTGTTGGTTGGTAGTCAAGGTAAAGACTTCTACTCAGGGATGAAGAAGGTTCGGGAAGTCTGTTGTATACTATCAATGGAAAAATATCTCTGGACCAGTCATAAAGTTAACGATGCTCAAAACACCTCACAACCCACTGGTGCAGCTCTATCGTCTTGATAGGCGATAAACCTGTCAGCGAATCCAGCCCGACTTCCTGTCGCGCCTGTCCACCAATTACTGTGTGGAAACGGGCCTCGTCCTCGCTGCGCCCAGCCAGGCCCGACTCACTGTGTGACACGTCTGCGCCAGACACGCGTCTCACACCAGGAGCAGCATCAGCACCAAAGCTTTAGCTGCATTGTGATACAAAAGTAAGCTTACAGACAGAAGGTTATTGGTACACAGTGCCAG
Source organism: Isichthys henryi (assembly GCA_026776945.1). Taxonomy (NCBI): domain Eukaryota; kingdom Metazoa; phylum Chordata; class Actinopteri; order Osteoglossiformes; family Mormyridae; genus Isichthys; species Isichthys henryi. The sequence continues at coordinate 1,273,798 of JAODJX010000111.1, forward strand.
CAGGGGGCACAGCAGTTAAGGAATTAAAGTTGCACAAACATAAGTCTGCTAATTTAGGGGCCATACAGCTGAGTCCCTGACCAAGACACTTATCATCAATACCCTCTGTGGAGTATTCAGCTCTCAGCCTGAAAAAACCCCTTTCATTTAGCATGACATTTCTACCATATACCAGTTATCACCTTTCTCCCCAAAGCCGGAGAAGCTGAAACCTCCATTCCAGAGTGAGGCGAGGCAGATGTGGCCCATCACTCTCGCTCTTGGCCACTTACAGCCTCTCCTGAACTCCAAGAGACAGACAGAAGCAGAGAGCGAGAGAGAGTGAGAGAGAGAGGGAGAGCAAGCGCATTTTAATTAAAGCAGGCGCTTCCTCCATTGTGGGCCGCCACCGGAAAAGCCAATTCCCTGTAGACCGGCTGCTATTTACTGCGAATCTGTTGACTTAATATGAAGGGCTGTGAAATATAAGGATCACAGACGGTCAAATCCTGAGGACAGTGGATTAGAGGGAGAGGCCAGGTCCACACGCTGCTGCTCACGGACTTTATTACTTTCACCCACCCTTCCCCAGCCCCCGCAACGCAACCAGGCTCATGGCCTGTCCATCACATGGTACTGGGAATCCATGCTGACGGCCGGCACCTCCTGGGTCCCTCTACCTCTCTCACACACACACACACACACACACACACACGCGCATGCTCACACACATGCATGCACTCTCACACATACACACACACACGCTCGCACACTCTCACACATGCATGCACTCTCACACATACACACACACGCTCGCACACTCGCACACATGCATGCACTCTCACACATACACACACACGCTCACACATGCATGCACTCTCACACATACACACACACAGGCTCGCACACTCGCACACATGCATGCACTCTCACACATACACACACACACGCTCGCACACTCGCACACATGCATGCACTCACTCACTCTGTCACTCACACACACAAAAAAACACACACTTACGCACCCACACACACAGACACACGCACACTCATACACACACAGATACATTCATATACACGTACAGAGACATACTGAGACAGACATACATACACACTCACAGACAGACAGACAGATACACACACACATTTATACACCCATGTTCATACACACACACACACACACTCCTGTCCTGAATAAGTCTACCTCAAGCTGCATTAGCCATACACAGCTACACATGCGGTGACACAATGATGGCCGCACCGCGTGTCCGAAAGCCGCCATAGCAGCGAGCGCGACACGGGCAGCAAGCAGAAATGGCCAATGAAAGTGTAAAAATAAAACGGCATGATGTCTTAAGACTGACGGCTGGCAAGCAAACGGGAAAAAGCAAATAGAAGGAGTCTCAGTACCGCCGTCTGGCGCAGCCCAGGAAGCAGATGGAGAGGCTGGCACGTGCCCGGCCGCACCCAAGGCCGTGACCCCGTGACCCCGGTGGAGCAGGAAATATGCGTTTCTGGCAGTTCCGGTGGGGGGCAGTTCCGGTGGCACCCTCCGCTATCCGTTAGGTTGCTAAGGGCTTTTATCAGCGCTGGAATTTAGAGCTGAGTGTGTTTTTAACACATTTCGTTCAGAGATAAGAGATAATAACATTGACCTTCACACTCACAGCATGCCAGCAAATAGTGAATTGGGAACACTGCAACCCCCCCCACCCCCGACAAACACCGCTGCTGAAAGGCCACCTGTGGGTGGCGATGGTGCATTAACTAGTCCCAGGTCACAGACGCATTATCTACCTGTTTTGATAACACCACCCCCCCGCCCCGATAATGGTGATTTTTCGACCCTTTTAATGCTTTTCGATGTTTTTTCTCAACACGGATTTCTGAGGACCATTAAAGGGTATAGCGATGGACGCCCCCCCCTCCGGCATGCTGGGACCCCCTCACCACCGCCACCTTGGACGCACTGCAGACGGCTCACGGGATGAACAGATGGGAGCAGCGAGAAAGTCGCTTTGTTTGCGGATATTCAGAGGTATGCGGCCTGCGTGGGCGTGACGTGCTGTTCGCTCTCCCACGGCGGGACGGGCATCTGCGGCAGGCAGATGATCAAGGGGAGAGCAAACTATGTTAGACTGTGGGGGACCCGCCGCCATCTCCGTGCATGCCTGTCTGACGAGCTTCATCTGAACGATATCAGATCGCGTCACTGTACATGCCGACCAGGGGGGCCGTGGAGCGGCAGGAATGCTAAATGGTCGATTGGTATGTGGCAGACATCGAAATGGAGGGGGGGTAGTTAAGCGTGAAGCTGGGAAGCCTAAATTCTGGGGATCAACCAGTAGGCTTAACCAAGTACTTGATTGGATGTATAGGCGGGGTTGATTGACAACTGGTAGAGCATGGTGACCCCACCCACCACGCAACTGCAGCCTTGGTCCTGAAAAGCAATGGGTGCAATGGTGCCACCCCTCCCCCCAGCAAAATCGGGGGCGTTCTGGCAGCTGTCCAGACCACCCATTGATGCCCCTGCCACGCCTACCCCCCCCACATATGAGATCGGGAACATGGCAATGACGCAGCCTTAGTAATCGAGAGGCAAATTTGATTTACGATGCCGAACTCTGCGGCAGGCTGGGGAACACCTGGCCCTTGGATGGGAGGGTGTGTGACCTGAGGCGTCCGCTGGGCCAAGACTCAGAGGCAGCACTTTAACTGCGGGTTAATTACGGGAGCAAAACTGTGGCGCCGGCCTGGCGAACCAAGCCTGGCTGGGCCTCGGCAGTGCTTACTGAGCCGGACCCTCTAGCTGCTAGGTGTGCGATGCCAACACTTACCCCAACGCTTTGCCTGCATTTCCTGAATGTCCCTCCCCCAGGGTGCCCACCTAACAGCAGTAGGGGGGGGTCAGTATTCCTCTGAAAATTGGCAGCGGGGGCGGGGAGGGGGGTCAGTCCAGATAAAAATAAACCCATCTTATGCCTGCAGCATGAACTCCTACAGTAAATGAGAGCTATAGCACACTGAACCCACAACTGTGCAGAAAATAACAGAATGACGTCGCTGTCTTCCGGTGTGTTCCGAAATTCACCAACGGGTGGCCACACACTCTACCAGTGTCCAGCGTCATTGAATACTGGCGACCCAGGCCTGGTCGACCACCAAGGAGATCCTACCCATGGATCTTCTTAATGACCAGGAGACTGAGGAAAGCAGAGTTGTACGGGAGCTGTTCTGCTGTACCGCAATGCCACAGAGTCAGCCTCAATCATACGCATATCATATACACGGTATGTAGTCACATTAGCATTTAGCACATTAGCTATCAGCCATGGAGGAACAGAGCAGCCAACACCAGGGGCACTGTGGAGCCTGTTTACCGTGCCTGGTTCAATCATACACAGCGCCACCTCAAACCAGAGGCTCGTGGGATCAGCAGCCACTGAGGGAGGAGGCCTGGCAGAGTCCAAGACGCGGCAGAACGGATCGAAAACCTGTCTGAATGTCAGCTAATCCAGGAGGAACAAAAGCACCCAACCACACCTCTTTTATATACCAGTCTCTTTGCTGGTGGTGGTGGTACAAAACCTCAGCGAAACCTAATTTATATGTAAATGACGCCGTCGGCGAACATGGGTTTTTGACGTTTGTGATGAGGAGGATTGTAAATCAGCGGCGAGCTTGATCAGCAGAACAGTACGGAGGTCAGTCAGACAGCGTGCAGCTGCCGACTGTCTCACGGCACGCCCAACTCCCCCCCCCCCATGCCACTCTTTCCTGGCATTTCAAACCAGAGGAAATGAGAGCAGATGGATCATTAAGGAGCTCGAGAACCTGATGCAACGTGGACCCCAAATGTCAGCCGGGTGCCCGCTGTACCTGCACCATCCGACAGGACCACAGACATCAGCTGTGTGGCGGCAGAATGATCTCCAAAGAGGAGATGAGACTCAGGAGGGTGAAAGTGAGAAAAGCCTGGAAGGTGGGTGGGGCCATCGACCCCATTGGCAGGAACACCGTGATTCGAACTAGGCTCCACTTGGGACATCTTAAAGTCAAACTGGATGAAACTGGAAAATGTTTTATTCATGCCCTCAGATACTTGGCTAATTTAGATTTTGGAATAAAATTAAATATTTCATAGTCTACATTACCATCACCTGCTAAGTATCCCTTCTGAGAAACTGCAATCCGTGTTTTGCCATTTCTGGGCACTTCTAGATTTTACTGGAGAATCTTCTGAGCACCATGCATCCATGTTGTACATAATAAAAATTCAAAAGCCCTCCCATCCCAGGCAGAGTAGTTTTTCCTGCCCCAGGCTAAGAGCAACATCGCAAATGTGCTCGGAATATGCGTCAAGGGTGAGTACCTCCAACTCGAGGGGCGGACAAGAAATACAACAATGAAAACCAAAAGAAATAAAACCTTTTAATTACCATCAGGCGACCATTAATCACGCTACTCACTGCTCCGGCTGTCGAGTGGATGAATTATTTCCGTCCGACTCCGTCGAGCGTGCGGCCGCAGGAAAGGGCTAAGATGCCAAGATGAGCCCTTCGCTTCTGGAAGAAATGGTGAGGAGAGCCGACAACTCTCAGGTATGGCTGAGACCAGGCATTCGGAGAGGGTCAATCCCCATGAGCCCCCCAGAGTCGGAAGGCCGGACATAATTCACACTTCTGACTTGACGCAGGGCGTGAGGCTGGGAGTCGAACTTCTCCACAAGCCCCAGATAACAGACAATTCTTCAGCCCCAGGAGCTTCTCATGTGGAGCGACGTGCTTCTTTAAGATCAAAAGCCACCCACAGAAAGCTTCTGCCAGAGGCAGCAGCCAGAAATACGTGATTTGTACATGGAAGCATTCCATTGCCTTGTTATTTTACCTATAAATCGCATTTCGGTGTGATTTTATGAAAGAGGCACCTACTTCCCCTAAAGCTCTATCAAACATATTGCACATATTTTCGCACATGAATCTACACCAACCTGCCCAGGGCGACAATTTTGACAACAACTTATGTAGACCAGGAGAACCGATACTGCAGTTCCACATTGTGAGACCGGCCCGGTCGTGTCAGAACCGAGGGCATCCCGTTTGCCAAGGGCAAAGGAGTGGTGACTGACCAGTGCTGATGGGAAGTGGCAATGAGACCCTAACACTCGGATCACAACAAAAGGATTCCTGAGTGCCGTGTGGGAGCGTGTGGCCGGAGGGCTGGTGCTGAGAGAATTCCTGCATGATTACCCCATTCTTGTTTTCACGGGCTGTCAGGCTCTCTGTCTGGCCGCCTTTGGCATTTCGCGATTGGCACCTTTCATCAGAGGGCCAATGACAGCCCCCCTGCCTGGAAAACGGCAACGCCTCCCCATGAGAGGAAAATAACACCACGTTAATTAATGTGAATACCTTCTGTGCTGTTTTATAGACTGTCTGCCACACTGAAGGAGAGTCAGAAGACAGAGAAGGGGGCAGGAGATTAGACTCAGTAAAGAATGGAGGTGTAGAGTCAGATGGCAGAGAAGATGAGGATTAGAGGCAGGCAGCAGAGAATCTGAGGATTAGAGGCAGGCAGCAGAGAAGCTGAGGATTAGAGGCAGGCAGCAGAGAAGTTGAGGATTAGAGGCAGGTAGCAGAGAATCTGAGAATTAGAGGCAGGTAGCAGAGAAGTTGAGGATTAGAGGCAGGTAGCAGAGAATCTGAGGATTAGAGGTAGGTAGCAGAGAATCTGAGGATTAGAGAAAGGTAGCAGAGAATCTGAGGATTAGAGAAAGGTAGCAGAGAATCTGAGAATTAGAGGCAGGTAGCAGAGAATCTGAGAATTAGAGGCAGGTAGCAGAGAAGCTGAGGATTAGAGGCAGGTAGCAGAGAAGCTGAGGAATACAATCAGACAGCAGAAAATCTAAGGATTACAGTCAGATGATGAAGATGCAGAAGATTGAAGACAGATGACAGAGAACCTGAGAAATATAGTAAAACAGAAGTGAAAAGTCAGATGACAGAGAAGCAGAGGATTAGAGTCAGATGACGAAGATGCAGAGGTTTGGAGTCAGACGACTGAAACTAAGGAATATAGTCAAACAGCAGTGAAGCTGAGGATTAGAGACATGTCAGACAAGCAATGGATTACAGTCAGATGGCAGAGATGCAGAGGATTGGAGTCAGATTACAGAGAAGCTGAGGAATACAGTCAGACAGCAGTGAAGCTGAGTATTAGAGTCAGAAGACAGCATAACATAGGAGTAGAGTCAGGCAGTTGAGGTGGGGTGAAGACAGGCTCCCTGGAGAAGTGGCTCTGGATGATCTCGGTAATCACTATCTGCTGACTGAACATCCCTCCCATCAAAGCATTCAAGCTGTATCTATTTCCCATCATCCACTAGGCCAGCTGTGGAACATGAGCGACACAAAAACTTGGAACTCAATTTCGTGACTCTAAGTCGATCTGGGATTCAATGCACTATCAAACTACCTTTCCTCCCCCCTCACGACCTCCACCCTCTCTGGCTAATATCTCTCTTTAATAACTACCCCCCACCCTCATGACATAGCTGGACCCCTCCTTTGGGAAACAGTGAGGAAAACCATTTGGTAAAAAAAACTCCACTCTGAGAGCATCGGGGGGGGGGGGGCTCTTCAAAGCGTATAAGCAGCACCACTCTGAGATGCAGAACGCAAGCAATGTTAGACCAGTGGCAGGAACTCATGTGGACACGTGGCAGCCGACCTGTCCTCAAAACCTGGGGCAACAGACTCTGCTGAAAGCGCTGCATGAGAGAACCATGTCAAGAACCAGCTTGGGGTTTATTGGCCTCCCAAGATGGTCAGAGGAGATAAGTCTGTGTACAAACTGCTAAATGCATGCACCAAAAAAAGTCAAACATTTTGTAATCTTCCAATGCTCACACACTGAAAACTGAATACAATGTAAAGCTTTTACCTCAAAATCTACACCATGTTTCTGAAGCAAACACCTGGCCAAAGTGTTTTAGCGACAGGTCTGAAGCGCAAGCTAAAGAACAACGCAAAACCCACCAATAGGTCAAAAGTTAAGAAACCTGACTCAAAAGATAAAGAAAGATCAATGGGGAGCCCTCCATACACACCTGGGCATCAGGACACAAGCTTACTGTTCATTTGTACCTTAAGCGAGGCGTTTATCTCTCGCATTCCTACAAGAAACGCTCATTTTAAGCTACGAGTCTCTCTGGTCAAAACGGTTCATTGAGCAAATCAAGTAATTCTGTCTGCATGTAATAAACTTGAGGGCAGACAGTCCTGCGGTTTCTTCCAGCGAGTCATTACCCGGGATTCCACCGTACATCTCCGGGCGGCATGCAAGCTGAGAGGAGTGGAAAAAGGCAGAGGAATTCCTCTCGGAAATTCAATTTCCCCCCGATTTCCCACTATTTCAATAGCCCGGCACATAACTCATAAACGCTGGCAGGAGGCGAGTCTTCCTGGCCCCCCAGAAAATAAGGGGAATCGGCTAAGGAAAGACAGGCAGGAATATTCATGAAACTACTTCTCGCACCGCAGGCTGAATGAGCTGATTGATGGTGACTCCAGTTGTCTCCAGATCCCAGACCTTCCCTGGCCCACTCTCGAGTCGCCGTGGCCCAGCATTAAGTCATGTTGGCATGGTGTCAGATTACCTCATTTTGACCATAAATCAACATATGAAATCAAACGTCCTAAACTGACACCTGATTGCAATTAGCTGGAAGGGGCAAAGACGGGTCAATGTTGGGCTAATGTGGGCTTAATATAAAACCCACACTGTGATTAATCATCCTTCCAATGCCTAGCCTGTGTACAATCGCTGTGTAATCTCTGCATAATCCCTGCTACGTTGTGAGGAAACGAAGACCCAGCAAATTGCTTAGCAAGAGAGAGAACCTCACCGAAGACTCAAGGCCGGTGAGCTCAAAGCCGCGGACCCAAGGCCGCTTCATGTACCTGAGGGGTGCCGCCAAAACCAGCTTCTGTCATCCCTGTTTCACATGCCATGGAGAGACACAATGTTTCAATGGCTTCTGAGTTTCAGTTACCAAAGGAAGTACCTACTAAAGGCATCTCACAAGGCTAACAATGCTCCATGAAGCACAGGGAGTGATCAAAGGAAAGTACGTGTTTATTTGTGTCTGATCCTATATAGCTGTAGAGCAGAGATTATAAAGCAATTTCGGGCTCCAAGGCCGGATCATTTTCACCAAACACGCCCAGTGGCAGAAGAGAGTGAGGCCAAAATGGGCAGGGACCCCGTGGCTGAACTGAGCCCAGCGCCGCGTGCATTCCGCAGGCATGCTGCTCAGCAGAGGGCGGCTTGCAGGCGGCTAGCGGCGGTCAGGCTGGCGCGCGCCATGTGCCGAGTCAGCCTGTGGTTTGTCCCCCCCAGCAGAGGGCGGTCTGCATGGCACATAACCAATGAAATGTGCTAAAATTCTGAGGAGCCGAGGGAAGTTGGGGGTTGGGGTTCTAGGCTGAACAAGAAGGAAGAGGAAGAAACAGCTCGGCTTGAACGCGGTGGCATGGCCGCTCAAGCGAAGCCTGTCCGTGGACGCCATCGGCGCCCAGACTCTGGCTCCACTGTCCCCGCCGGAGGGACTCTACAGACTTTTCCATCCGCAATTCCAATGTCATTAAAATGAGCGAGCCGCGTTAACAAGCAGGTTCGGTAACATGCATGGCGGCAAAGCCCAGGGTAAAATAAAAAGCACAAGACTGATCCATTTTCCCCCACAGTAAGCATTTACGCAAGTGTTTGAAAAGATCCAGATCGATCCCATCTGGGTCAGACAACTGAGATGATATTGACTGTCCTGCAGGGGTCGCTCTCTCTTCACAGGGAGCCCATCAGACAGGGTGCGAGACGCCGGCTGTCGTTCTCCCAGTTGTTCTTTTTGGTGTGAAGACTCGGCCAGGACATCACGTCTGAGGAGGGTGGGCCACATACCTTCTGAAAAGCTCGATTTCACTCCCGGCTGTCCCACTGGACTTACCTGTCTCACTGCTGTCAGCTCAATGTCATGGCAACCGGCATCACAGGTTACCACAGGTGGTTGATGCACTGAGCCGGAAGCAAAGTGCCAAAATTAGGTCCTCCACACCCCCATACCGGTGTTGTGGGGGCTGGTACCTCTGATCTGGACTCAATTTGATCTGGATGTGTGTGGGAACAGATGGGAATGTTGACATCTATAACACAACATTCCGGTGAGGCTCCGCGATCCTGCTAAGCGATACCGGCATGGTGGAAGGGCCTGCGATTAACAGCGATTGAAAAGGCGAAGCCTCTTCATCGTCCGGTTCTCACTAAACCCGGAGGATCCAGCAGATAAGCATCAGCACGGTGTAGCTGATATCAGCTGCTATTCGCGGTAAGCTAACGCACCCCCCCCACCCCACACACACACACACACATTCCCCCAACCCAACCCTGGTCCATGGAAATCAGCATCTGAATCATGCTGGGGGGCATGAAAGCATTTTTAATAGACTCCTTCAGCAGCCAGTGGCCTTTAAAAGGCTCCGCGTTTCAACGGGGGGAAACGTCAAAACAGGGGAAAAAAAACAGCATGTCAAAGCCATAAGAAAAAATACTTTGCCTGTTGGAAAAAAAAGCTTTTACAGCAAATTAAAGAAATAGTGAAGTCTTCAGCATGTTTGGATGCCTGCACATAATGTTCCCGCACGCCAGCTCACAGGACGGCGGGCTGCCAGCCGGACGGCCACAATTTCTGCTGCGAATGCAGCGGCACTGCAGCTCGGGGCCCCGACTGCATATCAACGGCCATCTCGGGCCCTGTCGCTACGTGGCCTCCGCAAACAATTAAAAAGCGAGGGGTGGGGGCTTAGTGGCATGCCGCGGACATACTTGCCGAGCAAGATGCCTGGGATTCATTCAGGATAAATACGCCAGCGGTTTAAGGGCCCGGGGCTGTGGCGTTGACCATATGGCCGACTAAGGATTTACGGTTGGGCAGGGTCAGGGGAGAACTCACTGTACTGAATGGAGCAACATGGTCTTGTACAATGTTTTTATATA
>JAODJX010000111.1:1303882-1314970 GCA_026776945.1 Isichthys henryi
GGGTGCGCGGGGTTGGGGGGGGTGTGGGGGGGGGGGGGGGTGGGGGGGGTGGCGGGGGGGAGGGGGGGGGGGGGGGGGGGGGGGGGGGGTGGCGGGGGGTGGGGGTGGGGGTGGGTGTGTGGGGGGGGGGGCCATCATCACCTCAAGACCTTCACTGGGAAAACAAGCTCCAAGCCGCTGAATTATAAGTAACTTGCGCTGTTCACCTTTCCAGTATCAAGCTGTCTGACACTGGGCCTCTATGGGAGAAACTGCATCACACCAGTGACACTGACACGTCTGGGACCAGTTAACAAGCAAACCTCCTGCTATGGGATGCGGCATTACCACCCCAGCATCCCCGCTTTTCACAGCACTTATGATGGAGAGAGACCGTTACTCCCGACGACAGGTCAACGTTACAATTTAAAGACCCAAACATGACCCACTTTATGTCTCTGATCAGGGGTGCCACAAGGGGCGGGGGGGGGGCAATTAGGACGATTCTAAGGGCCCTGGAGTGACAGGGGCCCTAAAAAATTTGGAAAATAACTGGATTGGTCAGGACTGGGGGGCCCAATTTGACATCAATATGACCCCTCCCCTCCCACAGAGCAAACGTGGCAGTATTATGATGCGACGCAAAAAGGCAACAGGGTGTCTGAAAATGCCCCCTTGGTATCCCAGCTGTGCCTGAGGGGGGGGGGCATTTATATGTTTTTATAGTTACTACAGTTATTATACAATGTATTTACAGTTAGATCAGCTCTCAAGCTTGCAGGAAATGCATCATGTCTTCATGTCGCAGGAAATGCATCATGTCTTCATGTCGCAGGAAATGCAACCAAAGACACCTCAAGCAGAAAGAAGCCTTTTCCTCCGGCGGCTTGAGAATGTGAGGAGGGCAGATAATCGCAGCTCTGGTTCTGCACTCCAAAGGTCTAACGAGCCCTTTCTCACGGACCTGTGCGTGAGGTTCCTGCCCATATGGGATTAAGGCCACTACGGGGGCCTTGGGGCCTCCCAGAGGGCGGGGGTCGAGCAGCTGGCAAAGCTCCCAACTGGGGGATTAGAGAGAGCCTTGTGGGCGGTCCTAAGTGTGCTGGTGGGTGGAGCCTTCAGATGATGCTTGCTTGGGGGCGGGGCCAAGAAACACAGCATCCAATTATGTCCCGTCTCCAGTACTTGGTACAGAGGCCGCCCTTAAACTCTGGCGTGCTTAACCCCTCACCCCCACAGTAGAAATACAGCCCACAATCTATAACAGTAGACAGGAAGCACTAAGTCTAACAGTGGTATCATGTAGGATTGGTTTCAAGGCTTTAAAACAGGACCAGGAATGTCCTTAATCACCACCGATTATGACCTGCTACTAGTACAGCTGGGCGCTCTAAGTGGCCAGCGAGGACAGGGAGGATGCAGGGTGACCGCACTGTATATATAACAGGATGAAGACTGTGGAACACAGCATCCATAATTAAAGCAAGTGTAAGTCCCATTAACAGCATTCAAGTTCTCTTCAATAATTAATGCCTCCTGGGATCTCCTCCCTCCTGCCTCCTTTAACCTTTCACTCCAGAAAAGAGCAATAATGTCAATAAAGGCATTTGGTGGTGGTGGGGGGGGGGGGTTGTGTCCCTGAGAATGGAGGAGCTGGTGGAAATAAAACCTTTGAACTTAGTGCCACCGTCTGAAGCAAAAGTCACGGATGGACAGGCAGGGCTAGGATTGTGAGGACGAGGTCGGTTCTGAGAGACCGGTTCCGCTAAAAGGACCCTGGGGTATTTCCATCTCTCTGCCATAAGTGGAAAACTACCTCCATTGGTGCTGTTTACCCTTTTTTTCTTCCTCCCTTCTTCTTGGGGGTGTTTTTGGGGGGGGGGGGCATGTGTCACATCCACATGCGCTCGGTAGACGACGGAAATGACACGCGGATTTGGAGAGCTGGAAGAGGAGCATGTGGGCGCGTGTGCATGTCTGTGTGTGTGTGTGCATGTGTGTAGATTATGTTTATATTACATTGTGGGGTCCAAATATCCCCCAAAATGTGATGAAAACACGTTATTTTGACATTGTGGGGAGCATTTTTCAGGTCCCCACAAACATTAAGGGTTTAAGGTTGTCATGTTGGGATTAGAGTTTTCCCCATTGAAATGAATGAAGAGTCCCCACAAAGATATAATTACAAACCTGTGTGTGTGCATGTGTATGTCTGTGTGTGTATGTGCATGCCTGCGTGTCTAAGCTCTTGTGTGTGTGTGTGTGCCTGAGTGTCTAAGCCCTTGTGTGTGTGTGTGCCTAAGTGTCTAAACCTTTGTGTGTGTGTGTGTGTGTGCCTGAGTGTCTAAGCCCTTGTGTGTGTGTGTGTGTGTGTGCCTGAGTGTCTAAGCCCTTGTTTGTGTGTGTGTGAACGTGTGTGCACATTTACTCCAGTCATCCCAGACTGGTAGATTATTCCTGCATGTTGAGTCTTCACATAAGCCCAACCCCACCCCCATATGTGTGTATCACACTGAGCGTGTGTCGGACATGTGTACTGGGACCAGTGCCGAGGTTCCACGACAGCCGTCTGCCAGACGGGATCCCAAACGCCGGCCCTCCTGCACGCAGTCCGGAGGACCCGCCCCTTACCCGCTATTCTATACCTGGAGCCCTTCAGTCTGCATGGAGGAGACAGGCCCTGTCCTGTAATTTAAACACACTATAAGCTTCTGAAGAAAACCAGCAAAGAATTGTAGGTAATAAAAACTAGGGACTCGGTCACGGTGACGTGTCGCTAACATAACAAATAGCTCCTGGCCCTGGCATTGCCCCGGCGTGCGGCCGGTCCAGTGGCTCCAGGAGTGTCAGCATAAAATCACGTTGTACCTCGAGGAAACAAACTACTCATTCGCTTGGTACACCCCTCCCCTGCCCCTGGGAGGCAGGACACATTTCTCAGACGATTAACTCGCCAGTATCATACTAAAGAGGGCCTATGAAAAGCCCCAGCATTGCCCCCGGTGGTGGCTCGGCCCGCTCTGGTCCCTTCCTCCCGCTGGGCTCATAAATCATGCGCTGAGAGTGTTTTAAAGTCCTCCTCACGCCTGTCACACGCACCTCCCAACTGAATCGCTAGAAAGTTCTCAACCAGACAGTGCCGACATCTCCATCGCCAGGACGGAATATGCACTCTGGCAGACAGTGACTCCTTTCTGCGGCTTTAGCTGGTCTGCTTTCCTCCTTTCATCACACCATTTGAAACCTCCACCTGAAGTCATCAAAACATTCCCCAGCATTCCCGGAAATGTTTCCAGAACATTCCAAAACGGGCCTCGGGCATAATCCCTTTCAGACAGAATCTGACGGTGATGCCGTATTTGTGCAGTTGAGGTTGTCATGCAGTGACTCTGAGACCCGTGTGATTTCAAGGTAAAAAACACAGCCAGTGTAAAAGGGAGAAAACACAGAAAAGAGATTCAAAATAATGAGTGTTTGACTGCAGACCAGCTTTCTGTAATAAGGAAGATAATAACTGCTATTTAAGGTATGATGCTGGGTACCAGGGACGACGGCGTGGGTCGATAGAGACAGCCGGGCGGTCCGGGAGCGGCTGTGAGTAGATCACACACAGAGCACATGATTGCACGCCGAATAGAGAAACGTGACTGGCTGCTCACTGCAGGACGCCACAAGGGCCCAAGTGGCCGTCTGTGCTGGGGGGGGCTGATAGACCAACACCGCAGCTACCCCCTCTCCCCCCCCCAAACCAGTCAATCTGCACACACAGCACTGGCCTCCTCCCAGCCTGTGTGTGTGTTATCCCAGCCTTGGTGTCATATCGGCCCAGCCTAATCCTGCATGCTGAGAGCGGGGGCACAGCAGGAGCCTGGAAACTGACCCAGCTCTGCTGTCACGGCGAGCGGGATCTCACTTTCTAGCCGTGCTCCGGGAGTGTTTAAACAGCCGCTTTTCTGTCAATCTCTGCCACTCACTCTCTACGCGTGAGTAAGGCGCCATATTCTCATGAGGGGTGGGGGGCATGATGGTTCCTTTGAGGTTCGAGGAGTTGGGCAGTCAGCACACGTGTGGCCACACCTCACTACCCAGCATGCCATGCATTGGTTATATCGGCCTACATCTGAACTGCAGAATTCCCATCACTGCCTATCTGTGCCCTAGAACAACAAGCATCTATATTATGCCCTTTACATGAAGGCTGTCTGGTATCGACGACAGAACTTACAGGTTCTTAGAGACATATGCTTAATCCTGATTGGGGGGGGCGGGGGGGGCACGGCGACACAGGAAACAGCACTGTCACCTCACACCTCCAGGGATAGATCTTGCAATCCAGTTAGAGTGTTTGCTTTTTTTAGTATTAGTTCTCACCATAAAGAAAGTTGGATTAGAAGATTGATGGAAAAGAATGACAGAGACCCTATTGGTGACAGGATCCAACCCCGCTACTGGGCTGGCAGTGTGAGGGCAGGGGTAGAGGGGACATCCGTGTTCATGAGATCTAATGGCTTGGCCTTGGGTCTTGTTTGGCATCTGTTCAGCGTGGCCCCCAAAACCAAGACCCCCGACCTTACAATTAATCTTTGCTAAGAGTCTGGCTAGAAGAAAATGAGTAATTTCCCCATAAGCCTCTTCCTTGTGAATCGCTGTCACGTTCATCACATAGATGAATGTGCATAAAGCATTGGCTGTAAGCTGGTACATGGTGTGCATGCATGATTCTCTGCACTAACTTTTAGTTACAGGAGAAAATCAGCCGATTTTTTAGTCCAGTGAGTCCTGTGCCTTTATAGGGATTTGGGCTTTGTTTCCCCCGCAGAGATGTGGGTGAAGTAATTACACTCAAAGACAAGGCTGAGAGGCCGCCTGTCACCAGAGGATGAGCCCTTTTGGGTCTGTGCTCTCCGGGGGGTTGGAAACCACCACCTCTGTTTGTAAGGGACACTAATTAGGGCAAACACTAAGCTTTTTTTACCCAGGATGCACTGCCCTCACACAGAGATCATAATTCTTAACCTAAAGGCTGTCATTAGCATGACAAAATTCGCCTGAACTGAACCGGGATCAGTAAGGAGCACAAGATCAGCAGCCGTGTGGCACTCACGGATCGTCAATAAGGGGTCATACATGTGATCGATCAGGTCTGAGCCAGTATCAACGCCACATTCTGCTTTGGGAGGCCACAGTGCTCCAAGCCTGGCATGATGTAACAGGAGATGTGCCATGTGGAGGGTGACTTTACCGGAGCTGTGCCATGTGGAGGGTGACATCACAGGTGGTGTGCCATGTGGATGGTGACTTTATAGGAGATGTGCCATTTGGATGGTGATGTTACAGGAGGCGTGCCATGTGGAGGGTGAGGTCACAGGTGGCGTGCCAAGTGGAGGGTGAATTTATAGATGTGCCATGTGGAGGGTGACTTTATAGGAGATGTGCCATTTGGATGGTGACTTTATAGGAGATGTGCCATTTGGATGGTGATGTTACAGGAGGCGTGCCATGTGGAGGATGATGTCACAGGTGGTGTGCCATGTGGAGGATGATGTCACAGGTGGTGTGCCATGTGGAGGGTGACTTTACAGGAGATGTGCCGCATGGAGGGTGATGTCACACGAGACATGACATGTGGAGGGTGCAGCTGGTGGTCTGACAAGCAATAAGAGGTCTGTGAATGTCACCCGTAAGTGTGCTGCAGACCACCGCAGATGACAGCAATGCCATCATCATCGGCTATTAGGCTGAAATCTTGGCTGCGAGCCAGCTGTCGTAGCCTTGAATGAGGTACTTAACCAGGTCTGTATGACTGAATAATGTTCACATTTTTAAAAAATCAATCCGCACAGGCCAGCTCAGGCCAGTAGAGGCACCATCGAAAAACCATGTAAGAAACATCACAGCTGCAACCATTCGCTGCTCCCTTCACTTTCTGGCAAATTACATGATGGTGTTTTAATCTGTGTCTCTCCTCGGCAGCCTGTAACAATGACAGATAGAGAGAGAGAGACATCTACACTGAATCTCACAGTAAATGTATAACGGATGTGTAATTACAATCTGTTGCGCTGGTCACCGGAGCAACCGGTGAAGGAATGCGGGGGTGTGTGGGGGGGGGGTCTGTGGGGACTGCCGCTGCCGCCAGGGCAACTGATGGGACGAGATGCGACAGTCCCCGTTCAACCGTCAGAATGTAGAACACATCTGTCCAATGCTACAGATGCATTATGGGTGAGAAAAAAAAAACATTTTGACCAATGAATCAGCGGAAGAGGAAATTCCCATAACTATGAAAAGTCAGCAGCTATATGCACACAAACCCTGACTGGGGCCGTGCTGTAGGAACAGTGAAACCTGCAGAAGGATTCATTAACGGGCAAATTCTCGATATTCTCTGGCCATTTGATGGCTTTCATCATGCGTGCGTTTGTTCACTACCCCAGTAGTGCAGGCTGGGGTGCAGACAGGGCCCGTGTATGGAAGCGTCCTAACATATATTAGACGATAACGCGATCAGGTAACACTCCCATACCATGGGAGGGTGGGGGGCTTAAGTGCTGGTGACACAATGCTTCTGCACTGTAACCAAACTACAACAGTAATTCAATCCCCCCTAAATAAAAACTCAGGTACTTATCAACGGTAATCTCACCCCATGTGGTCAGCAAAGCTCAGGCATTGACAGAACATGGGGGGGTCAATCTGTTTAAAAAAAAACAGGCTTTTTTTTTTACCCCCTTTGTGTTCATTGCCCCCCGCCCCCTCCGACCATCAACTGGGGTAGTAGGGCGACCCGCTCCTCATTTCCACAGTTGGAGATGGTGCAGAAGAGTGTTGCATCCATGGGACTGTCAGGGAGGAGGTCCTGCCTGATAAGTGGTGCTTAAGGGTCCTTTTATTCACCCCCCTAAAGGACAACAAAAGGTGCTCAGCCGGCGAGAATAAGTGCTGAAGTCTTCCAGCGCTTTCCGGGTACATGAAAAGGCAGATTACGTCTGACTGTGGATTCCCTCCCCCAGTGCCGGATCTCATTTAACAAAGGGGGGTGGGGGGTTGGATCTTGGGGGCGTTCCACTGGGAAAGGTGCCTCGGCCACATGACACTGGGGAAGGATCACCGGACACGTCTGAGTGCCGAGGGGATGACAACCGTGTCCGTTCTTTCTGAGTCGCCGGCTAAACGCTAACCAACCGTAACGATGGGGAGGGTCACCCAAGCAAGGCTGAGCCGGGGTTCAGCCGCACGCCGGCGAGCGTCTCAGAGCATTCAGCATGTACCAGTGCGTTTCCACGGTGATATGAGACTCAGACGAACCTCAGACAAATGCCGTCCAGGGGATCTCTGACCTCCTGCTGGACGCAAACCAAAGGCAAATGCCGGCAGCAAGCCACCAAGCAGATCCGAACTGACCATTTGCACAGCTATCGCTGAAGGCCTCCGTCTATTGGCTGTCCAGCCCAAAACCTTCCCAGCTCTGCATCCAGCCTACAGCTTTCACAGACCAAAGAATAAAAGCCAGGAGCCTAGTAGATAAAATCAGCAATATGTCATTAATTTGAGAGATTATATGACACTGAGTGCAGCAGTTTGTATTCACAGCAGACAATGCAGTATTAACCTTCAATTTTATATTAATTTTCGTCCAGAAGTTCTCATTTGATAACAGTCTGGTACTACTAAACTGCCTCTGTGTGGGCTTCTGTTATGGGAGCATGGCTAAGGTTCTGGTGTAAACACCAGGCTGAGACTGATTTACTGAGATCCTGGTGTTAACACAAGGTTAAGGTTCTGATTTACTGTGGTTCATGGTCCATGGGGAATTCGTACAAGGTGGCTCAAACTGCTGGTTTGCTAGACGCAGACAAACCCCCCACCCACAGATGGAGGAACTCATCCCTTGCACGCTCCTGTTGGGGACCAGTTTGCTTGGAGGCATCTGGAGCAAATTACCAGCAAACATCTCATTGGTCACCCAAGACCCGTGAGTCCAGCCTGGTTTGGATCATAAAGCCTGGGCCAAATTGGGCGTGTTGGCGACACGTCGCTTCTGATACCAAGCCTTTCTGCTCGAGGAGCATGATGATTGGTCACTGGGGGGGGGGTCAGACGTCTGATGTCACAGAACAGCTTGTCGACCCAAAAAGGGAAAACCCCAACATGATGAAACACAGGGCCACCTGACACAAAACACAGGGCCACCTGACACAAAACACACGGCCACCCCTTGCCTTAACCTTGGCGATTTTAGCCGAGATGTTCCACAGACGTTAATGACACTCAATTATTTATAATTACACATTTTATTAAATAAGACAGAATGACCAGAACCAGAGACATACAGACTTGCACTTAAAATAACCCAAACCCAGGTGATTGAGGGTTTCAGGGGGGAGGTCAGGGTTACAGAACCAGGCTTCAGAACCACAGGCTACAGGTTATAGTCCAGGGTGCCCCAATTCCTATTCGGAGGGGCTCATTTGCAACACAGTTTGCAGATCTCCCTGCTCAAACACCACCTACAAAACCTGGCAATCAGATAGGTGAGCTGAATAAGGTGCGTGTGAACAGGGAAACCTGCAAACTGTGAAGCAAACTGGGTCCACAGGAATTTAATCGGGGAACCCTATTCTAGTCCCATTAGACAAGATCCCAAGATCACCGTTGCTGCCTGCATGACAGAGAACACACACGGAACCCAAACCTGGGTCCTCTGACAGAAGGACCCCCCACAACAACCTCAGATCCAAAATGGTATGAGTACAATTAAGAATTCAGGCTAATTTCCGCCTTTGAAACAGATTTTTATCCTTCTAGAATCTTCCTGGGTGTGTATACTCAGGCAGGAAGAAGAAAACAACCCCCCCTGCCACCTCAGTTCCTGCCTCTCCGACGCTTTCACCCTATTTCCTCATCCATCGTCCCCGAAAAAAAAACTGCTGCTACCTCTGCACACAGGGTTTGCAAGCACTGCCCCCCCCCCATCTCCGCTTCATTAAGTTTAATAGAGACTCTATCAGGGAGGGGTGGGGGCTGTTTGGGCCCCCTGGTGATAAAAACCGAATGCACGGGAACACAATTGACGGAGAGAAAAACTGCAGAAACACCAAGCACAGCAGGGTGGGGGGGGGCAACCCAAGACAGCACAGCTATCCGGTAAAACCACACAGCGCAGCTGCTTACTGTAATTACAGCTGAATCCTTCCACATACACGAAGAAGTCGGGCCAAGTCATGGTCCCCAGGCACAAAAGAGTAGCCCTCCCACCCAAAAAAAGGCCTTAAAAAGCAAAAACAGGGTCAGAGGATGCGGCCAAAGGTCAGTGAGTTCAGACAGTGATGGATCTAGTGGCCCTGACGTGCTGACTGAACTTTACACCGTGCATCTTCAAAAAGCCCCGAGATGCTAGACCTTGGTTGTCCAACACCTGAAACTGTGAATGGATGAAGGATTATGGGTAGGAAATGTGAGGTCTAATAGAAATCATCTCGGGAAGGGTGAAGCTACAAGGCCGTGCTTTAATACAGCCTTTTCCAAGACAATAGTATAGCTTGACACCACGGCTGGGGGTCTTGGTCAAGTGACAGGCATCTCTTACATGACCGACAGGCTTCATCAGACCCGTTAAGGTTCACCAGACCGGCACAAAATTAGATCTGGCTTACATGGGGCTGCTCATGCGCTGATGCAAGGAGGCCATATCGCTAAACGGGCTCAATTCTTCCCCTCAAAGGACAAACAACACATAACATTATCATTTTTGCTAAGGAATTACTGAGGTCTCTGCTGGCCTTGGATGAGAGGATGATGCATAGAATCACCAGGCGACACGTGGAGGGCGAGCGGGGAGTGGAGTGATAAACCCCACCCACTGCAAGCTCAAGCCCCACCCCTGTCCCCAAAAGCTGCCAGAAAAAAAAGTTACCTTTTTACCTGCTTGAATGTCTCCGTGTTTGTCCATTGCAGTTAAGGGTCGATAATTCCTGGGGGGCACATGGTACAAGTGGCATGCTGGGAATCGAGGTGCTCTGCAAGCTGCACCATGTTAGCATGCCCTGCAGGGGGCAGTCACAGATTTTCTTAACTCCTGTTTCTACCGCAGGAGTATTTTTTCCTGTCCTCTGCTGTCCTCAAGATTTTAAATTTAACACCATGCGACTGCTGTTACACCCAAAGCTTTGCTGCTAAATGTCCCGTGAAGCGCACGGCTGGGGCGCTATGTAAGAACAAGCTGAATTAAGTTGACAGGACGGCTGCCTTGGCATCATGAGGGCTTCGATGCCAAGACTACGGGCTCGAGACGATAGAGGCATTTTCTAAAGCCCATTAGTCACTGCTACCCAAACACCAAAGCGTTTGTCTTATTATTTTTTAGATAAAAAAAAAAGATAAAGGCTTAGTGCTAAGCGTGTGATCTGCCGTAGCCTAGCGACAGCGCTATCTCAGGGTACATGTTGCGCCGGCAGGCTCCACTGGGCTCTGCGATGGAGCCAGAGCCGCCATCGTGTCGTAGGACCCGCTGCCGGCATCAGTTCTAATCCCCTCCGGAGCAATTATGGAGACGGAGCCAAACGTCATGTCAGTCAGAGCACTTAGCGGGGTCTAAACTGCCCGCCTTGCATGCTGGTGAATCCTACAGACTTTCTTAACAGCAGTTCAACATTCATTAGCATTTATTTACATATTGGTCACTTTTATCCAAGATAACTTTGACCCATTTATGCTGCTGGATATTTTACCTGAGGGGTGTAAAGTACATCGCTTAAGGTTACTAATACTGCTCTGGGAGGACTTTGGCCAGCAACCTGCAGGCCTTTTACCACCCGGGCACTGTAGACCAAAAGCGGTATAGTCAGCGATCTCACCCTGCGCAGTGCTTACTCCTGACCAGTAGAGGGGGTGTGCGAACACAGGCCCACACAGGCTGTCTAGATCCCATGGTCCGCAGGCTGGCAACAGTGGCAGATGGCAGGCCTGGGTTCTGACGGTGCGTGATGTCACCCATGGCAGGGATGACGTGCTGCGGGCAGACAGTATCCGACGCTGCCCCCTACGTTCCACATGAGTGAGGGACCGCCTATAAAGCCCATGATTGGATATTGATTTTCATTAATCAGC
>JAODJX010000111.1:1321397-1332717 GCA_026776945.1 Isichthys henryi
CCCGCCCCCCCCCCGCCCCCCCCGGGGCCCCCCCCCCGCGCCCCCGGGGGGGGGGCCCCATGAGAAGAGGGTAAAGGTGGGCGATTTGGGTGTTCGCAGAGTGAATCTTTACTGGGTAAGTCTCTTCCTCTGGCTTAAACCTGCAGCTTCCCGGTTAATCACAGACCCAAATTAACCCAAAGCTTGGAGCCGGGAGCCGTGGTTGATCGAGGTGAGCGTGGGGTAGTTATCCCTGGCCGGGGTACAGCTGTGATGTCAGTGAATAAACTGCATTGGGTTAGTAAGGGAGACTGGGCGAGGGGAGGAGACAGGGGGTTTAACACAAGAAGCTGGCTTACTTGCACTGTCAGATAAATCTGCTTACATGGGTTACTTTCTTTAAAGCTTAAGCCGGGTCTTTGGGGGGATATTTGAACCCCGGGTGATAGATGCCCCGCCCCGGGGTGACGGGGTTACTGGTCACTGGACCTGCTCCTGTCTACACTGAGTCTGCTGCAGCATTTTCGCTGGTTCTGTTTAGACAAACTGCTTTTAGTTCTGTTCAACCCCCAGCTTTGACAATAAAATAGGAGAGGCCCAAGGACACCCCCCCTCACCACCACCTTCACTCGCAGCAGACAGCCTATTAACAACTGGGCCTGCGGAATCTTCTGGCAAGGTCACCAGCTGCTGCCTCCCCCGTGCGATCGCCGCTGGAGCCCCGCAGGTCACAGTGGAACCAGCCAGTCCTCTTTCTGAACATCTAACGTATGCGAACTGACAACCTACAGAAACGGCTGCTGGACACGGTTCACCCTATCAAAGCTCCCAGCCAATCGTAATGTCCGTCCTAGGGTTGCGATCACAAAATGGAATTCCAGGGAGTTAATCTGGATACATGACATGTGAGATTCTTGGGGGTGGATCTGTGCTATCACAAAGACAGTGTGCCTCAGAAAGACCCTTGCTCGCATAACACACAGAGTGCATGTGACAGAATCCACCCTCAGCACATCGTGGAGCCGTAACCCGACACGGGAAAGTCACGCTGCGTTGCAGGCGGGCAGAGGGACCGAGACACGGTCCCTCCCAGCAGGGTCTTCAATTAACGATGATTAAAGTCGCTTTCAGGCACTTGGAGAGAGCCGGCGATTATCTCTCTAAACGTGGCTCGATGTCGGGGGTTAATGCGTGCCTGTTCGTCACCAAAACGAAATAATCTTCACATCTGCCAGAATGTCAATTTCTAAAGAAGGGAAACAGCCCCCCGGAGTGGCCCTCCTCTATCCGGCACCTTCTTGTGCTCCTTGACGTCATGGTAATAACACAAGGGGGAACGAGGATTTCAAGCCTGTAACATGAGGGACTAGCTAGTGTTGTCAATCACCAGGTTTAATTAAGTCACTGCACTAATTTAATCTGAGCACCATATTCTTGACCCCTCATATGTACGTTCTGACAGGCCATAGCCTTACTGTGCAGGTATATGTCTCTAAGAATGTGTGTCATGTCAGGTCACGTTGGGTCGGGCCGAGCTGGGCCAATCACCCAGCTACAGATGACCATTTGACCTCTCTGCATAATAAGAACTGAGCGCCAACTTTTGGGACAGTCAGGTCTCCACCTTAGGGCTTAGTGAAATTAACCCCTGGGGGATATACAAACCTGCCACCCCTCCCCCCACCCAAGTAAGTAGGGGGGTCAGTGGGGAGTCAAAGGGTAGACAGGAAGGACACCACCTGCATCTGCCCATTTTTCATAAGTCCAGCGCACCAGAAGGTTGTTGGTTCCAGAAGCTGGGAAGCTTCTGTGACACGCGAGTGGTGTTGAGAA
Source organism: Isichthys henryi (assembly GCA_026776945.1). Classification (NCBI taxonomy): domain Eukaryota; kingdom Metazoa; phylum Chordata; class Actinopteri; order Osteoglossiformes; family Mormyridae; genus Isichthys; species Isichthys henryi. The sequence continues at coordinate 1,323,210 of JAODJX010000111.1, forward strand.
ACACACACACAGCACTGCACCAGTAAAGTAACAGCTTAATAATGGAGGACAGTTTAAGGTGGAATATGGAATATTTTTAGATTATATTACACGGAGCTGCTGCAATCAAGCACAACCACATACACCTGGATATTCCACTGGAGCAGCCCAGTTAAACCCAAGGCTATGACAGTGTGAGCTGGTAAAATTCTGGAGCTCTCCGCACCACTTGTCAGAATTACATTTACATTTATATATTTAGCAGACATGTTTGTCCAAATCTTGGGGTCAGACAGCAGGGTCAGCCAGCCAGCCTCAATGGGAATTTGATTACCAATGTGATTCAATCTCACAACCTTCCCAACAGACAAGATCTCTAACCTACCTGAGCTACATGCTACCCCACAGAATTACAGCAGCAGGAAGTAGCACCAAGAACAGGTGCATGAATATAGCTATATGGGTTGGCATATAATTGGCTGTTTCCCAGTATCCCTCTTAGTAATCATTTCTTACTCATTTGAGTCCTGTTCTCAGCCAGCTGGAGTTCTTTTGAGGGCTCAATCTGATCTACAAGATGGAGCTCAGGCATAAAAGCTAGACATTCTGCTAACGCTGTGTTTTGGCTATTAACCGTCACCCTGTGGCACCGGGGGCAGAGGGTTTGGAAGGGCACCTGCGAGTTCCTGCCCTGTGCACCATCTCACAAGGGACAAAGACCACATTCGGCACAGGACCCCCAACTCCGGAGGATCTGTTCACACGATACCTGTGACATCGAGGTGCTCTCTGTAAGATACGCCTCTCCGAGGCAGCACTTTTCTCCAGTGTCGGTCTCCAGTGGCCAGTGAATTCCATTCTCTTTCCCATTCTAATACCCATTCCCAGGATGAACGAAACTGAACTGGAAATTTCAGGGAAAAAACTGAAGACCATAAGAGCATACAAGATCGTTTGAGAAAGCAGTGCGTGAGCCTCACTTCTGTACTTAAGCTAAATAATTACTAGGCGGAGACGCTAATCAGCAGCCGGCTGATAGAAGCCTAATTAAACCATTTAATCATTAGCTAAAGTATTGATAGTAAATAACAGCCACCGCATAAAATGGAAATTAATTTATATTTAGGCATCAGTGCAACAAATCAAAACAAAAAAATCGTTAACACTGTTAAGTCTCATTAAACTAAGTTAAATCTCTCGTTAAGAAGTGTCCCCAAATGTTCTTCATAATGAGAAACCACACTCAGCCAATCAGTGCTTAAGTCAGAGACCGCTGGCTGTCCTTCCTTGATGCAGGCTCGTCACCCGCGGCTACGGGAACCGACGGCTGCACTTCACCTAGCAGACGTGAACCAACGCTAAGTGCTAAAAGCAGGCAAACCCAATTTGAGCGTGGCAGGGACAGGTTGGGATTCGATTTGGGATTCACAGACAGCACAGGAGAGTGTATCGCTCCAGTGCACAATGCTGCTGACGTTAGGTCTGCAGCCAGCACCCTTTGCCAGAAAGAAACGGGAGGAGGAAAGCGTGAGAGAAAAATGACAGAAAGTCAAGCGCCTGGAAGGGCCCTGGGAGGGGGGAGAGAGTGTGGTGGCAGTACTCAGCTCATGAGGACAATTGGAGACGTCGGATTGGGGATGTTGTTTGGGGACAAGCCAATGAAGACAAGCTAAACAATGACCCGGGCAAGCTCCGACTACAGCCACACTAAAGTGATGGTACGGCTGCCCATGTGCGGCAGACATCCGCATGTGTAAATGTGTGGAAGAGACTGTACATGTAAGCATGCTTCTGTGCATGTCCCCGTGGCGCTGAGCCCCCAAGTGTCCACCCCCCCAGCCAGCTGGGTCACCTGTCAGCAGAGGGCGTGAGAGCGGGCTGGGCGCCCTCTGGGGCGGCGTCACATGGGCAGTGAGACGGCAAGCAAGACCGTGGACACCCCCATATGGCACGGTGTCCGAGCTGTATCCTTCATACCCCCCCCCCCCCACACACACACACAATGCAAAAAGAGAGCCCACATACATACACAGCTTTGTAATTATATCTTTGCGAGGACAGTTCTGTGGGCAAAACCCTAATTCCAGCAATGACAACCTTAACTTTAACCTTAACCTTAACCCTACTCAGCCCTAACCTTAACCATAAGTAACCGAACAAAATATAAGTCTTTGTCATTTGTAGTTTTTTGATTGCAGTCACGGATTTTTGTAAAGAGCTTCCTCTCATGGGGACTGAAAAATAGTCTGCACAACATCAAAATAACACATTTTTAACACATTGTGGGGAATCCAGCCAGAAGCCTGCCCTCCAGACCGCCTACGCTCAGCGACAAGTAAGAGAAGCTCCTCAAAACCACCTCCATCCATGTTCCAGATGCCCCGCCCCTGGCCAGCCCCCTGTTGGGCGATGTCACCTTCAGACAACTGGGCGCCTCCCTCACGTCTAGCCTGCAATACATCTGCTACAGGCACAAGGTGAAGAAGATGGAGGAGGATCAAAGTGCAGGAGAAGAGCTTAAAAGGTGGAGAGGGACAGCCTCTGAAAGCATAGCAGGCCCTCCAGGACACCGCGTGATCTCAACCCCCTTAAGCATCGAACACATTATGGGAAATGGCCCATTAAATGCATTTTAAGAGAGCGACCAGGGTGCTGTAAAACAAGATGTACGGCAGGCGAACATGGACGCCGAAGGGCTATAAACTGCGGTGGACAAGCACTCTGGGATGGAGCCGGGAACCTCATCAGCGATGCTGGGTTACACACAGTGGCAAGGTGGTGGGGGGCTTCGTGTGAGAGGAACGGATGCAGGGACCCCCCCCACCCACCTATATCTATCCTGCCCAGCCATACCTGACAACACCCCTCCCCCCACCTCCTGCTAGACGAAGCTGTGACAGACCACTGCACCTTGGGGCACTCTGCCTGGCAAAGCTGGGAAAATCAGCGTGTGGAAGGCTGAGGGGTTTGTGAGGAGAGGCTGAGGGAAAGCATAAGCTTCAGCCAAATCCCACACTGGCATTACCAACAAACTCGTCTCTCCCACACTGGCATTACCAACAAACTCGTCTCTCCCACACTGGCATTACCAACAAACTCGTCTCTCCCACACTGGTAATACCAACAAACTTCCATCCACAGGCCAAAAAAATGCTGAGGTTAATTGGAGTTGCAAAATCGCCCATAGGTGTGAATGTCTGAATGAATGGTGTGTGAGTGTGCCCTGCATTGGGCAGGTGCCCTATCCTGGGTCGTTCCCTGTCTTACACCCGTAGCCTCCGGGATAGGCTACAGAACCCCCGAGACCCAGAAAAGGACAGATAATGAATGGATGGGCAATCTCTCCCACACTGATACAACCAGAAAACTAGTCATTCCCACACTGATTATACCAGCACACTAGTCTCTGTTGCACTGATAATACCAACAAACCAGTCTCTCCCACAGTGGCAATACCAACAAACCACCCTCTTCTGTACTGGTACTACCAGTCTGTGCCACACCTGGCAGCATCACCAAGGCTATAACTGGTACCAATCTATTACCAGTCTATTGTCTATCTACTAAGACAAGCTAAATTGCTTAATTGCCCCCTCCTCCCCGAGTTTGGGGAATTTTGTGACGCATTATATACAAAATATATTCCATAATTTCACTTGTAAATAAGCCGGCTGCTGTGCAAATGAAGATGAATGCTGAAAGGCATTAATTCCCAATTTGTATCATAAATCAAGGTTAAAGACAATTTCCACGGGCATGGGGCTCATGAACGTTCCTCAGTGTCGCGGAGTTCCATGGGACGTCCTCTGCGCCCTGACTGGCATGAGCCGATATAGAGGTAGCCCTTCGTGCACTACACATGCACAGTGGTGTACGTACACACACACACACACACACACACACACAAAAGACAACATCAACTTAGTACATAAATTGTATAAGGAAATAAAAACACTTCAATAAAAACTTGCAGATTGTATTAATATGTAATTTGGTCATAATCCAATGGCAACAATGGATACGTGGATAATTGGCCCCAACCAGAAGAAACAATAAAAAAGCCTTTGGCAGCTCTCCGATACACCCTAACCCTTCCTGTTCCTGTGTACTTGCTCCACATCTTCCTCTCTGTGAAAATGATTGGATGAGAAGAGTTTGCAGCAGGTGGTACTGAGGTCAGCTTAGGTAACTATTTAACCTCGATTCCTTCTTCCTTTAGCCCAATACAACAAAGGAACACCTCTGTGGTGTTACCTACAATCCCGTTCTCAAAATACAAGCGCCAGGGCAACAGAGAAGAGAAAAAAATAGCAACAACTACAACAATAATAATAATGATATTAAAAATATTAATAAGAATAAAAATAAATAATAATAATGCCCCTCCTTGGATTGCCACCGTATCGTGGTTGGAGGGGTTTGCGTACTTCAGTGACCCTGGGGGCTATGTTGTTGGGGGCAACAGCCCCTGGTAGGGTCTCCCAAGGCAAAAAGGTCCCAGGGGAGGGGCCAGACAAAGAGCAATCCAACAAAACCCCTATGACAGAGAAGTCTATCAAGGTCTCGTTTCCCTCACACAGACTAGGGTCACCGGGGCCCCACCCTGGAGCCAGACCAGGGGGAGGGGCCCGTTGGTGAGCGCCTGGTGCACGGGTCTTGGCACGTGGGGCCTGGGAGTTTGCCTATCCAGTCTATATGTGTTTTGTGGACTTGGAAAAGACTTACGACTGGGTTCCCCGAGGCGCCCTGTGGGGGGGTACTTTGGGAGTATGGGGTTCAGAGTCCACTATTGTGGGCGATTCGGTCCCTGTATGAACGGAACAGAAGCTTGGTCCACATTGCCAGTAATAAGTCAGACGTGTTCCCAGTGCGGGTTGAGCTCTGCCAGGGCTGCCCTTTGTCATCGGTCCTGTTTGTTATATTTATGGACAGGATTTCTAGGTGCAGTCAGGGTGTTGAAGGAGTCCAGTTTGGTGGCCTCAGGATTGCCTCGCTGCTTTTTGTCGTCATGTTGGTTTCATCTGCTGGGGACCTCCAGTGTGCTCTGGGGCGGTTCACAGCCGAGGGCGAAGCAGCGGGGATGAGGATTAGCACCTCCAATTCCGAGACCATGGTTCTCAGCTGGAAACTGATGGATTGCCCTCTTCAGGTCAGGGAGGAGGTACTGCCTCAGGTGGAGTAGTTCAAGTATCTCAGGGTCTCGTTCATGAGTCAGGGTAGGAGAGATCGAGAGCTGGACAGACGGATCGGAGCAGCGTCTGCAGTTTTGCAGGCGCTTAACTGGTTTGTTGTGGCTACGAAAGAACTGAGCCTGAAAGCAAAGCTCTCGATCTATTGGACCATCTTCATCCCTACCCTCACCTATGGTCATGAGCTATGGGTAATGACTGAAAGAATGAGATCGTGAATACAGGTGGCTGAAAGGAGGTTTCTCCCCAGGGTGTCTGGGCTCTCCCTTAGAAATAAGTTGAGAAGTTCGGATATCTTGGAGAGTCTCAGAGTAGAACCGTTGCTTCTACACATCAAAAGGAGCCAGTTGAGGTGGTTTGGACACCTGGCGCAGATGCCTCCTGGGCGGCTACCCGGAGAGGTTTTCCGTGCATGTCCTACAAGGAGGAGGTGCCGGGACAGACCCAGGACATGCTGGAGGGATTATATCTCTCGGTTGGCCTGGGAACACCTCGGCATCCCCCCCCGAAGAGCTGGTACAGGTAGCTGGGGAGAGGGAGGTCAGGATATCTCTCCTGAAGCTGCTACCCCCGCGACCCAAACCCCGGACAAGTGGAAGGTAATGGATGGATGGATGAATGGAAAATAATAATATGTGTATATATCTTAAGATGTGTGTGTATAAAGAATGTAAAACATACCTATATTATTTGTTTTTATTTAGTGTCATTCCCAAAAACAGGTGTCAAACTGCAAGAATTTTAACAAAGGATTTGGGAAAACACTGAAGGCAGCATCAAAAGTAGATCTAACATCAAGTGACACCATTCAGTTTTAAAATCCCGTAACAAGGAAGGATAGAAAACAGCAAATGACAGACGAGAGGACAGAGAAAACCTAACAGCAGATAGATGAGGACAAACCTCTGGGGTCCGAGACCAGCTGGCCGTCCACCCCACCTTGGGAACACTTACATTACGGAGGCGGAAAGAGATGCTACAACTATTACAAGAGCTGTGGTTGGCTCAGCAGATTAAAAATCACCCAGGTCGTGTTCCCAAAAGCCAATTTAAGGAGCCTGAACACTGCCCAGGAGACCACAGGCCTCCTTACAATCCCACAGTCTTACTGGTTTAACGTGCATGTTTGCAGAAGCTCTCAGCACAGTATGTGATTGCAATTAGCAGCCTTCAGCTTGCTGGAGGAGATTCACACTGGCAGGCAGAAAGAGCCAAAGCAGACTGACACATAGCACATCACTGTCCTCCCACTACTAAACTACTACAAGACTACTGAAGTGCAGGCTGGAGAGGACTATGCAGAGTGCATGGAGAGCAGAGAGAGAGTGTGTACAAGATAAACACAAGAGCACAACACAATATTACAGGGCAAGACGACATACAGTGCAGTAGAGAAAAGCAATAGCAGTACAGGTTTGAATGAATACACTATTATAACAGATATTGTATTCTAACAGCAGAAGTGTGCATTCTGAAATGTAAAGGGTGTTAATATTTCCAATTCCAGAAACCTAGTTCCGGATTTTACCACTGGAGTAGCAAGCAAGACCATTACAGCCCTGCATATAACTCTGACCAAATTTTTACTTTTAAATCAAACATCTACTGTTCTACTTTTCTTTCAAACTTCCTTACAGGTCCATAAATGTCCCACCAGGATGTCCTGTGCGAGGTCAAATGCTGAAGGCGGGGCAATATCACGGTGCCATTTTATTTTTTCAACAAGGCTGCACATCGATGATTTATACACTAGTGGATAAATTTAGCACGTCAGGCTTTGTAGCAGATGAGAAACGTCTTGGCCAGCAGCTATGCTTCTTTCGGTAAAAACTCTGGCTGCCCCCCTCAACTCTTCCTCCCAGGAGATGCTGCTGAGGAGAGCGAAACAGGACGGCCCAGACTCAGAGCACACCAAGCAGTTTGGGGGGGGGATTGAATTCCTCCTTGTTCCGGTGATGGCTGGATGGCTGGATGGCTGGCCGCCAAGCCCAGATCTCGAGGGCAGGAAGAGATCTCAGGCAAACAAGAGAAAACCGTTTCCTGCCCGAGAGCATGTTCTCCAACTGTCATTACAGGCAGCCGTGCAGGGTGAGAGCAATAAAAACTTGCTTCATTTATGGCAACGTAACGGCTTAAATGAACCACTTGGTAAACTAAGCCACTTATTTACCAAGGGTGGTGATGGTAGATAACACTCCCCAGCCCTGACCCATGCAAATTCTAAGCCTGGATCCTCAAATATATAGACACCTGTAGGATGTTTTAAGTTGGGGTGCTCCAGGGGCCAATCAGCTTTCAGCTGACCATCCCCCCCCGGTCCAGCCCACATGTACGTCCCTTCTCAGCTGTGCTCCAGTCAACGAGATATTTGACAAAGCAGTTAAAGATCACCAGGACGGAGGTCCACTGGCTGGTATCTTCAGTATGACGACAGGTCTGTGAACAGTCCCGTTGCTACACAGCACCTGTGAGACTGCCCATCCTGACCGCTTTGGGTGGTTGGTGCCAGTAAGTCACATGACTCACAACACCACATGGACATATCAGACAATGGTGAGGGAATACTGAAGAAACCAGAACCCAGAGATTTTGATGCACTAGTCAGGGACTCGGTGAACCTCTAGAAGCATAAGTGACACAACTGATCTACTGAGATAAACAAGGAGATCCATAGCACCAACAGAGGACAAATCCGAGACAGAGTTTGGATGGACGGCGGAGTAGCTGCAGTCCACCAGACCCTCTGAAACACCCACCCCAAAACAGAGCTATTATCAGATGCAGGGGGAACATGCCACAGCATGCAAGCGAGTAGCTTAACCGCCCCAACCCCACTGAGGTCATAAAGCCACCGTACAAAGTTGTGGCTTGCATCTGCTATGATACATGATGACTGGTGAGGGGCGAGCTGGGGGGACTGGAACCAATATCCTCCAGCCCATTAAGATCACAAGACGGTATAGGTAAAGAGAAAGTCTAACCCTAACCCCACTCAGAATCCCCTGCAGTGGGTGGTACACCTCCCCCGAAGACCACTAAGAGATTCTTTGTCCAATAGCTCACCCTTGAAGCACTGGAGCTTTCCAAAGGAGCTCCTGCCTCCCCCTCGATTACAGGCCCCAACCCCCCCCCCCTCCACCCCAGGCCTTTCTTTGATACTCCTAATCGTTCCATGTCATTAGCCTGGCATACGGTGGGCTGCTGGCACAGGTCATTACAGCTGTCCCCGCCCCGAATAGTATGCACTCCATAATGCCGGGTCTTTCTAAACCCATTAAGCACTGGGGTGGTGGAGGGGTCATTCATCAGGGATGATACAGATTAGAGAAACCCACGGTTGGACACATGGAGAACATCCAAACATAGAGCTGCACCAGCGTTGTGAAACCGAACACCCCATTTGCCCTTTTCATACTTGAGGGGCAAATGGAATCCCACTGCCCAAACGTCACCCCCACCCTCCTTGCTGGTTCACCACCAGAAAAAAAAAAATGAGAAGAGCTGCAGCCGCGTTGGTGGTGTGACGCTCCGCAGACATAAGCTGTCCTCCTCATTCCAACGCTGTGAAATGGGGAAAACGCCGAAACGAGCCCCAATCGGGATTTCAGAAGCCGCCCGGTTCAAGCCACTACCTCAGGCTCTACAGTCAGTCGTCACAAGATCTTTGTGGTCTAAGCATATGACTGAAATGCAAAACACACAACAGGCTGATGTCACACTAATCTGGGTCACGCATAGGACGCTCCGCTCTCGGATCACACGTGGTAAACAATGGTAAATATGGATCCATCGAGCATCAGGATCATGTCGGTACAGAATTGGAGAATGAAGGAACCGCCACAGGCCAATCTAACCTGTAAATTGGGAGGGATGCTGGGATTTTAGTGAGCTTCAGGAGACATTGTGAACAAATAGTGACCTCCTCTCCTCCAAGAGGGCAGGTAGAAACACGAGCTTCTCGTTTTCTTAATGATGATGTGTGAAGATCCTGGTTTCACAGCAGGTTCTCATTGCAGAATCCCCCTCAACATGGACACAGTCAGGGTGATCTAGGGCTCAGTGACACCTGCAACTCAGTACCACTGTCAGGGGTGTCGCTAGAAATTCTGACACCACGACCCCCCTCCCCCCACCCCCACTTAACCTGGCTGGCACTTTCATCTTTCAATCCACAGATATACAGATCCCACAGTAGACAGACTTTGCAGAGTGCGGGGGGGGGGGGGGGGGGGGAGGGGCCCCAAAAAATTTGAAAGGGAAGCAAAGGCCCAAAAAACAAAAAAATTAAACCCGCGGCCAAAGTGGCCCCAATTAAAGGAAACAAAAGACACAACAAAAAA
>JAODJX010000111.1:1366808-1376822 GCA_026776945.1 Isichthys henryi
GCATACGTAAATTTAAACTAATTAACTACACCGCTTTTATTCTCTAACTAACCACCCACCCACCCACCCACACACACACCCACACACACACACACACACACACACACACACACACACACACACCAAAACAAATACAAGACTTTTGGCTATTTTCGTTTTTTTGATTGCATTCACAGATTTATATAAAATTCAGTTCTCTAATATATACCAAATCACATGTGCAGCCCACACTGTGCCCCCCCTGCGTATGTTCCCCCCCGCTAAAAACAAGACCTTTCATCAACATACCACTTCAAGGCGCCCGGTGAGCCTAGTAGCCATTCAGACAGGCCTCTGCATGGAGGTGCTGCAGGTTTCAGGTCTGGCAGGTCCAGGTTTGCACTCGTCTGCTAACGGGCCTCAGAATGCATGAGACTGACAGGATCAGAGACACGTAGCTACTGCCGCCTGACCGCTTCAAACCCCACCAGCATTTCCAACCAACTGTCTGTGCATTTTGCTGCTCCTCATAATTTAGCAAAATGGCGACAGCTAAGGCAGGCTAACCCGGTGAGATAGGTCAGCCAGTCCAAATTAAATCACCCCAGTGCAAATCACTCCCTGTACAGGAAATCACTAAGCTAATGAAGGCGTTTGTCTCCAGGGACGACAGCCAGCCCACTCAGCAACCCCTGGCCTGAACCCCCCCAACCACCACCACAACCTGCCACCCCACAGCGATGTCGTAAATCTCCTGGACATGCCTTAGTGTCAGACCCACAAAACCCAAACCCTGTACCGACATCCCACACTGATGCTAAGAGTCCTGAGTCGGCGGGGCTGGCCAGCCCAAGGTCATCACAGGTTAACCCTATAAGGACCATCCTGGCACAAGAAGACACGTTAATGCAAAATACCTCTCGTTCTTTGCAAAAGTACCATGGCTGAATGTGTGGCCCTAACATCCCCATAATCTCTACCTATTCATGGCTGCAACATGACGCCTTCAAGCCCCGCCCACTAACACCTGAGTGAAATCAACTAACCAGCCTATGATACGCGCCTGTTACTCATCCAGTGCAGACACGATAAAAACACAGGGCATAGAAAGAGGCTAAACAAAACACACTCATGCGTTTGCGAGCTTAAGCAGGACAAGCAGCCAGAGCAGATCTACATCCATCCATTTTCTATACCCACTGGTCCTATTCAGGATCACAGGGCTCCAGAGCCTATTCTAGAAGCTTCGAGTGCAAGGCAGGTAACAACCCAGGATGGGGCACCAACCCATCGCAGGGCACGACAGATCATCTCCTCAACTGGCAAATTCAAAGACCAGGTCTCTCTAAAACAACCAAAACCTTTGATGATCAAAATAGCTTTTTATTCCAGCCGCTGATTATCAGATGCATGTCCATGCAAATAGGTGATTGGTGAGCTGAGCAGAGCTTCATCATCACTGACACCACCCAGCTCAGGCACCTTCTGACCCCCACTCACCCGGTTCGGCGTACCGAACATCTGCAGTTGCAGACACTCAAGCAATGTCAGGTTCCGCCAAGAGCCAACTGTGGCTTTTTGACTGGGATGCTAGGACTTTTGGTTTGGGCCACACCACTAGGGATTCACTCAGCAGCCCTTCTATGTGGTCACAGAGGTCAGCGGGTACAGCTGGACCATTCCTGAGGGGTCGCACTCAGTCACAGCCAGCTCGTGTCCAGTCCCCGACCACACCTACTCTCCGCCTGACCTATGATGCGGCAGCACGCAGACTCTTACCTTGTTTGAGTATGGTGGCTTGCTGAGGTTAATTCCATCCCTGATGAGTTTATCCCGAATCATAATCTTCAGCTTGAGTTTTGGATAAACCACCAGCTCCTTGTGATGGCCGAGGGTCAGATTCCTGTGGGTGCCCGAACACCCCTGGCTCCTGGGCACTCGCTCGCTTTTAGGTTCAGTCCACGACTTTGAGCCCCGGAGTTTGCTCTCGTACTGTTCCACCATGTGGCTGGTGTAGATGTCTGAGTTCAGGGGCATGGGCTCCAGGGTGAAGTACAGCCCAGAGGCTGCCTCTTTGTCCTCTTCCTTCAGCCTCTGCACCGCATCATGAATCCTCTGTCGGTGGTGTGGAATGAAGACCCCAATGGCGTCCAGATCAGGGTCCCCAATTTGCTTGCAGACCTCCAGGTCGTCGTATCCATTGTCCACGAAGGACTCCACATACTGACACAGACGCAGCGTTTTGAGCCACTCGTACACGATAGTGGGGCCGTTGCTCATCATCGTGGCGAGCGGAAAACTTGCACTTGACAGCGGCTTTGCTCCTTAGGGGGACCTTCTTTGGGGCGCAGTCACAACGCCGCGACGGCTTACGGCTCGCACGCACCCGACCCCGAGGCACGTGCGTCGCGCATGTCTTGGGGTCTCAGCCCGGTCCTCGAAAAGAAACACTAATGCAGATTCCCTTTTGGTCGCTTTTTCACAAAATCCACACAATAAGAATCTGTGCACTGTGCAATTCTATTGTTTTTCTACGTGCAGACAAAGACGGAAAATTATAATAATGAGTTGATTGATCCCACAAACTGTCGTGTTCTCAGTCTCCCAGATTGAGATGCCACCGCTCGTATCAGTCAAATCTTGGGAATCAACTACGAACATCCGCATTCTCCTCTTCCCATACAGCTGACACGTTAAAAGGAATCATCTCACATGTCACCGTATATCAGCCATAATATACGCTTACAGATCCTTAATTTCTACAGCACTTCCACTTAGAATCAGTGAGTGTCCTCTCTTAAAGACATAAGTCTCCTTTTTAATTGCCTTAAGTGATCACTCTCCTATTGCACTGCCATTGCGAGGCACTGGGTTTCAGAGGAACTCCGCTTACAGTTTGCTCTCAATCTGTAACCGTGCCGTGCACTGAGAACCTGAAGTTGTGACTTTGCTTGTCATCTGTTTTGTTCTGCATACATGCTTCGCTCACCTTGGCCGCTCTCCTTCTCTATACGTCCAGAAAAAAACACCGTTATAAATAAAAATGCATCGCGCTTCCTTTTAATGCAAAGCACTGCTATCTGGTTTTGACATCGCTCCCAGCAGAGTGTGCCTCGGATTGTCTAAGCGTTCCGAAAATGCTAATGCACCTCGCAAAGAACAGCGATACATGCATTTGAAACGCTGATCCCCAGAAGAGCCAGGCTTGCTTTGCACGCCTGCCTTTAATCAGCTAAAACAGTGCAGTCCACACGGTCGCTCCCGGATCGCTCGCTGACATACCTAGATCCACAGATCATCAGCGGCTGCGTTAAATAAATCCTGCTGGGTTTCTCTTGCCGAGCTGTCATGCAAAGCCGAGGCAACACGTTTCGGCAGACGTAAACTTCACTTATGGTAGCGAAGAAATACAACATGCAGGATTAAACGAAGCCGATGCTCCGGCTCGCTTTAATTTGACTGCGGATCGTGGACTTGTTTGTTTCACAACCCGTACGTTTCTTCTCGCCCGAAAGTTGCTCTTCGTGGTCCATCCCCTCCTCGCTTTTTTATGCACTAATAACATACCGTTTCTCGCCCGAGAAGCTGGCTACGCAATAGCTCCCCCTGCCGTCCATAGCGGCCGCATGTCGGACTCTGTTGGACTCAATGAAACCGAAAACAGGCACACACCTTCACTCAGAGGCAAAACCGTCCTATAAATGACATATTTACGCGTGAATGTCAGAGGATGATTTCTACGCAATACTCCTCTGACAGAGAAATGCCAGGTACTGTAATGCCAGTGCAACAACTTAGGCAGCACTCGCTGTGATTCTCATTAAACTACGACTCGCATGATTGGGGTTCATTATTCCGCCATAAATTGTGGTTGCAAAGAATAAAAATAGTCCACTATGAATAGGCTGAAATGGGTTTCCTCACTGACATAGTCTACATTCCCTCTGCCCGAAACATTTGTTTGATACCAGAAAGTAACTCCAGGTAACTAAGAACAGCGCCAAGCAGAACTGCACTATTCAAGCCGGTTTTAGAAATCCAATCTGATTCAGAAAGATAATAGAATTAATTGTGGGATTGTACAGATTAAGTAATTTAAGATAGCATTTGGCCCCAATTTGTGTGCTCAGCCTGCTTCTGGTGAAATGCATCGACCGTAAGCAAGGTTAATATAAACAACAACATTGGATTTTTATCATACGCACTTCTATTTGCCAGGGTAAATAAATCTGCAAATATGACCATAGGCCACCTTATCGTAATATCCACAAGAATATTATCCACAAGCAATGCTAATTATTTACTGGAGCTGAAAATTTAAGTATAGATTCAGTTCTGGCGTTGTAATGGGTGTGAGTCAGATCAAGGAAAGAACACGCGAACACTAAAAGAAACCTTCAAAAAGATATGCGCCAAGCTTCATGGTACGCGACGGCTGCCCCTAGCGGTCTCGCTACATTATGTGTTTTAGGAATGCCGAGTCATTAAGACGATGAGCTTCGCTTACTTCTACTGTCTACACACTACGCCCTTATAATAAAGATAGTGAGAAAGCAGCCGTTTTCCAACACCTCAAATACCAAAACAGACATGATTGCTGGAATATTACTCTTCAGTCGCCTGTAAGGGCATTTGGGGTAAACCGTTTTGCCTCCATGTAGAAAGAAATACAGTTTTTATTGCGCTGCCTATCAAATTTAACTAAGCACAATACCAGCGCGGCGGAATTTCAATAATCTTTGTTCCAGAGAACACCGACATTGAATCAATATTTCTAACCTCTATAATTACGACTTTCAGTAAAAGGAGTTAATATTCTATGTAAATTGTTCTTCTGGATCGGTGAGCATGTCATTATAACATTAAGTTATCTAAAATCAGTTCAACAGAAGGAACGCGAACAGAATTTAGTCATTTATAGTCTATTGGTAACATAATGACTGACATAAATTATCCGTTGCAAACCAACAAATATAATCTTAACATTTTCACACATAAAAAACAAACCCGAAGTCATTAACAACCTCCTTAGTGGTTTGCATTCCTTTATACATTCACGCCGTGGTAATATTACCACAAACACACCGCACTTGAAACGGAACTTGGCAAAATTTTTGAGTGTGTGCCGCCATCTAGTGGACGTGAATTTCTTTACACCTGTAAAGCCAGGCCAATTACGCAAGACTAAGCATCGCTGTGGTTTAGTTTCTTGTAGTGGCGCCTCACTCCTCCAGCGCTCTGTATGTGGAGTTTGTTTGTTCCTACTCCGTGAGCTTCCACCCACGGTTCAAACACATATAATTTAAGTGTGCGACTCCTGTGACGGACCGGCATCTTGTCTGGCATGTCCCTCGCCATGTCCCTGCGCTTACTGGGATATAGACTCCAATCTCACTGCAACATTACACGAGATAGCTGGAGGTAGTGGAAGAGGGTTGGATGGCATTTGCAGTAAGAAATAGAACTCGCGACATAATATTTACACAGTCGTTCACTTATGGTGAAGCAGGATGAGTTTTAATTAATGGTGCGCAAGCAACGGCGTATGAGACCATTTGATATGGGGGCATAAATAAATTAGCAAAAAGGGTTATTTATTTGAGGGATGAATGAAGCCAAATTAAATATTGGGGGCATGATCGTACCTACCACTGAGGACAAAGAACTCAAGTCCTGAGTATTTTTCTGCAACGCCAATAACCACGATCCATTACTGGGCAGACCTAGCAAGGGTTAACACTTCTGACCTCGGTATTTTATAAAACCTGGCCACAGTCTAGATTGGGTACGTACCCCCCTCCCCCCCCAAGTTCCTACGCCCCTCCGTGCATGCATGCAAAAACCTTCAACCTTTTTGTCATCAGTTCTGATTTTCACTTACCCAATTTCTGCCTCGTATGAAGTCAGCACTTTCTGCTGAACTGGCACATTATCCACTGATAATTAAATTACCCGTGAATACTGCACATTTATCTAAAACGTGCATGCTCTTAAAAATAAAGTAACACGGACACCGGTATTTCATTTTTCATATTTATTTCCCATTGCACAGTAATTTCTATCTACAGAATTTCTAAATTGTTTGTGGCAGCAGATTCATAATCATAAACATCCATGTGAAATTTGCATAAAACTGTACAAGAAAAATTGGCTACAATGAGAAAATACTGCAACCCACTGGTAACGTATTTTTCCAAGACAGAATATGGCGAATAGGAGACAAACTTTCCCAAGTATGTTAAAGTGGATTCTTATCAGGAGAATACTGGATGCTAGGGTTACAAAAAAGAGAAACGAGAAGGGAGCTATACGGCACCTCAGTCATCCGTGTAATATTTTCCTCACGTTTTCTGGGAAGGTACAGTAGTAACTAGTCACCGACATCCTCACGACAATGCGCACACAGCAAACAAAAGAAAACAAAAGGGCTAAACATGACAAAATGCGTTGAAATTTCCGGTAAAGGTGTCTATGGCGAGGAATGCGAGCTCGGAAAATGATGACGGGCTCAAACGGCGTTTTATTAGTAAACACTGAATATCATGCGTCCGCTATTGTGCAAGAAATAACCGGGTCTGTGCCTGCTGGCCGCCGACATATATCGATGCCAATACTACTCCACCGCAACCCAGATGTGGGCAAGACAGAATCCGCGTTCACAGGCTCGCCGTCCAGCCGACACCAGCCGCTCCGAGATACAAATACCGTACATTTTCTCATTAGAAACATGAATTATTCTTTCATTTTTAAATATAGACAATATACACACCTTTTATGCACACAGGTAATGATAAATATCTGTAAATGTAATATCTTTTTTCTTAAATTAAAAATTAAATTATTGATTTATCAAATTTATCCAAATTAAAAGTATAGTACAAATATAACATATTATCAATAAACGGAACTTGGAAACAAATCTGAAAGTGTGCCCATTCCTCCTTACTATAATATATATTATTTATGCAGAATCTATCCGTTTTAAATGCGTTGGTCCTTATTTATGTGCTCTAAGGAGAGAGCGGCGACAAAATCAAACGCCTGTGCAATAAGAGCGGAAACAATACAAAAATACAGGATTCAGATATCAGCACTGGCCACCTTCCCTCCCATAAGCACGCATTTAGACATAAATTAGGCGGGGGTAACACTGCAAGTTACTGCATAATGCAAATCACACAGCCGTTTATGCAGCAGGGTAAGCGCAGCTGTCGCCGGCAGGATAGGGCGTTATGTGGACTCGGTGCTGCACGGGGCCGCGCCGGTTCTGTGATGGCCAGGGCGGGCTGAAGACTTTGGGGATAAACAGAAAATAACAAAATCTTTGGCGTCTGACACGAATATGGCGACTAACCCTTTCTCATTACTTTGCGAAATCTGCACTTTCAGATTTGCCTCCAGCTGTCTCATTATTTACATCAGGATGTAAAAACTTGGCAGGAAAAAAAAAGCTTTATCCCTCAATCGGTAAAGAAGGAAAAACTTCCGGCTGGATGTTCTCCTACGTGACATAAATAGCAGCTTTTTGCAGTCTATAAAAAAACCGGAAAGACTCACACTGAGAATACCAATAAGGAATTATACATCTCCACATACAGTAAAACATATATTGATGTGTTCCTGTAACTAGCGCACCATTATGTAGTTAAACACACGTTTCGCAGACGGATACACTCATCAATCGAGATTAGTAATAACGCATGACGTCCGCCCCAGGAGAGACTCTCCGGCTGATAATTCCTGGAATGCCAACCAATAGGATCAGATAGAGCGCTGTGACGCATTTCATTGTGCGGGGCAACTACGGCCAGCGGCCGTCAAGGGCTTTCTGCCTTCGGGACGGCCTGTGTGGTCACAGGCGCAATAGCCCCTGAAGCAGTGGATGATGAATAAAACAAATGGGCGAAGCATAATTAAAACACACATATTTCATCTTAGTGAGCAGAAAATTTGGACTGGATTCTATCACCCACGTCTCCACTGCATCAGCTTAAAAAGCACAATTCATAGACAAAACAAGGGTGACTACATGGGCAGCACAACACATATATACACACACACACATATATATGTGTGTGTTTATATATATATATATTTCTAGAAAGTCCACAGCCTATCCCCAGGCAGACCCCTGTCAAAGCATTTTTGAAGCTAACACACACACACGGATACACACACACAGACACAGACAATATCCTTCCCAGACATCCCAACAACCTGCCTTTGGCACCGTGTAGGAGACCGCCACAGGGCCTCTCGTCCTGCAGAAAACCGGCTTTTCTGTTCATGGCTACGAATGAACAGAAATTTGCCGTGATTCATCCAGTCATTTTGCCATTTCCCCAACAAACACCGCTAAGCACATAACGCTCTACATGCTCCTTAACTGAAAGAGGAAGAGGAACAAACTGAGAATAAGCCAGCAGCTCTGAATATTGTTTTTGATATAAGTACCTCAGTATCCCAGAGGCGAAACGAAATCTACGCACACAGACGCAAATTGCGATGCGTTTGTCAGCTGTGGCGTGAGTGGAAACAACGCAGAGCGAGCCTGCGGCACCCGGACGACGGCATCGGAACAAAAAGATGGGGGAAACAGTTATCAGGGTCACTTCAGACTGCATCTCTGTTCTAAGCCTCCTGCTGCCAGTGAGTCCATGGCCAAAAGTAGATAGTTCTGGTCCAGAAAATAAAAATCAAGATTTTGTTTCAACCAACCAGTTAAGTTCTCTATTACTGTTTGTTACTCAGCTGGTTGGTTGAAACAAAATCTTGGCCTGGATGTTTTACTTTCTGCTCCTGAACTATCTACCTTTGGTCCATAGTAGTTTTCAGACATTAAAAAATCTGGATTTTTAACTAAGAGACATGATGGGCTCTGCGTTACCTTTGAATACCAGCTCTTTTATATGAACAATTAAAATACAGTTCATTTGCCACAAAATACTCTCAATACGACAAAGAAAACAACCCAGAAGTGATTCACGGACGACAAAAGCTACAGACACGTGGGCCACGAGGCGTAAACTGACCGATAGAAAGTCAGAAGAGACTAAGAGCAAAAGGAAACGAATGAGAAACGGAATGAAAAACAAATGGATTTCTATGTTATAGTGCGGCAGGACTGAACAAGGAGCCTGTTTTCACCCTTTGGGCATCCATTGCTGGAGGTCACTGTTTCCTTTGGGTGTCGGGACATGGTATCCCAGGATTCCAAGGGGCAGAGTACCCTGCTCTTCACTGGTGGTTTATCCTCTGTTTTGCATACAACAGTCATATGTGAATATAGAGTTGAGTAATATTTAGAATTATATATATATTTTTTCTCTTGTATTTTTCAGGTTTTTAAGTTTTGTCTTAGTTACTCTTTGACCTTGTTGGCCCCATTGAGGATAAAAGTGGGAGCGGAGACATTTGGCTTTAGAAAATGGGAGAAGGGAGACCCCCCCCCCCCCCCCAGCATGGGACGGGCTCCCTGAGGAGTCTGCTGCCCCCCTTCCTCTTGGCCAGGGGACCACTTATACTCTCAGCCATATTGGTTGTTGTTGGGGAGAAACAAAAAAAGGAAACAGCGCGAACAGAAAAAGACACCATCAAGGTGATTTTTTTCCCCTTTCAATTCATTTTCCACCCAAAGCCGAGGCGATGGAGTATCATTATTGTGCTCGAGCGCTCCTCTGGGGCCTGTCCCCGCTGTCCAGCAGAACTGAGGGAGGGAGGTGGGGGGCCGCTGGCCTCCAGGTGGCGCCATGTACAAGAGCACGAAGTCCCTCAGCTCCCCCCGCACTGATCAGAACTGGTACCACTTCTTGTCTTTGCACTTCAGCATCATCTGGGAGGGGTGAAAAAGAGCAGAGTGTGTTTGCCTAAAGAGGGGAGAATAACCCCATATACCTAAAACTAACCCAAAAATTAAAACGACTAACTTATCTCACAACCAGTTTTAGTACTGACTGATACTCATTAAGAGTATAAGTACTGACTATGTAAGCAAACAGATTACTGACTAAGACCCTTTAACAGTGCAAGTACTGA
>JAODJX010000111.1:1395902-1418731 GCA_026776945.1 Isichthys henryi
TTCTTTCATTTTAATATTTTCCTAGGGGGGGCCGCATCATATGTTGGTTAGGTTTTGGGGCTTCATACATCTGCCAATCCCCCACAACCCGGGGTTTGCATAAAAGCCCCCCCCCCCCCCCCCCCCGCTGCAACGCACTTCCGCCATAGCAGGACTCACAGGTAAATGCCGGAGTGAACAGCCCCTTCGCTTTAATGGCTGTCGCCCCCCCCAACGCACAACAGAAAACGGCTAACCGCCTAAAATATCATGCCAGTCATACCAACTGAATGTCAAGCTGATCTGCGGCCACGGTGACGGGCAGCAGTTCACCCCGCCCAGGGGGTCTCGTTCAGCAGGACCTCGCTAGTCTCTCTGGGCAATTTTCTAAATGTCACGGGCAGTGTGGGTCAGCCCCTTTAGCTCTGGAAGCCTGGCATCCGCTTCGCTGCCCTGGCTCAGCCTTGTACCTTGTACCTCGCCAACACACTAATAGTGGCAGACTCTTCGACCGCTAACATCGGTGCCATCAAGGGTGCCATCTCTTGAGGGGGTACCAAGTTAGGAACCACCCCCCGCAAGCTTCATTGCCCTCCCCCAGCATGAGGAGCATGTCTGAAACAAAGGGGAATGGGGCAGTTGAAGCTTGCGATGTAGGTGGAGGATGGGCGCTGACCTACAGTTGCCTACAACGTGGGCTTTGAGTGGCACTGCTTCTATCCACAAGCCTCTAAACCAGGGGTGTCAAACTCCAGTCCTGGGGGGCCGGACCCCTGTGTAGGTTAGTTCTTTCCTATTCTACCACAAATGATTCAGCTCAAGAGCTGTGTTGTACTTAGCACAAGGAGTTGAATTAGGTGTGTTAAACGAGTGTAAACCTAAAACTGTGCAGGGCTCCGGCCCCCCAGGACTGGAGTTTGACACCCCTGCTCTAAACCAATGTTTCTCAATTCAGTCCTTGGGGATCCCAAGACAGTCCCTGTTTCTGCTCCCTCTTAATTGCCTGGTAGTTGGGAGGGAGCAAAAACGTGGACCGTCTGGGGTTCCTTGAGGACTGCTTTGAGAAACGCTGCACTAGGCTACTCAACAGTTGCTAAGATTAAGGGCCAAGGGCACAACAGATTAAACTGCTGGTTATTTACACACGTTCTCATCACCACATTCATCGGCACTCATTTTTGTCATGTGCGTTTTGTGTTATTTTGGGTCATTCGATGTCATTTATTGTCTCCACAATGGCTTCGGTTGTCATCGCTGCCTGGTGCAGCTTACTGTTGATGTCAGTTATTATCTGCTGACTGACAATCTGTGGGATGCAGGTCACTGAGTATCTCATCACACTGTGTACGTACGACAATATGCTGGAACCCTGACCCGTGAACTTCACACTTATTTGCAGGCTGGAATGCTGGCCTTGGTTCTCTCTGTCCAAAGTGGGGTAGGGGGAAGGCGGGGGCGCACCTTTTTACTATAGCCTTGTCGCTTCTGACGGGCGCCAACGGAGTAAAGTGCAGGGATGATGTCCACGGGGCAGTCGGCGAAGTACTCACAACAGGTCACCGGGGACTCGTGGATGGCTAGCGGGTATGGGTTCTCGAAAATTGGGTAACTGGAGGAAAGGGGGAGGGGGCATGGCGATTGGAACTAGGTTACAATCAGGAGCAGGCAGCCCGCAGGCTCACACCTGCGAAGCTGTGTAAAGCCAGATCGTTAATGATGGACACAGGCGGACTCCGCATGCAGTGTGAAGTCTCCAGGCTTCAGACCCAGCTTCTGTTTGACTTGTGGGCTCGTCTTAAATATGTTTTATGCAGCCTTTCAAGGAGATTTAAACGTAACGATTGCTTTCCCCTCCACCGCTACCATTTCCTGGGCTGATTTTACGGTTAGTCACACCCGAGGTACGGTTTCATAAAATCCGTAAATTTGAGTAAATGTCCAGACCTACCCATTCTGGGCGAGATCGATCACTACCAAGTCTTTTTCTAGAAGGACCACTACTGCATACGGTTCCTGGAAATCTGCAGAGAGCGAAAGAGAAAGAGAGTGGAAGAGAGAGAAAGAGAGAGAGAGAGTGGTTGAGATTGGGAGAGGGAGAGAGGGGGACAGAGAGGGGGAGAGAAAGGAGGAGAGATATCGAGAGAGGGGGAGAGAAAGAGATGGAGTGAAATGGGGAAAGAGAGAAGGAGAGAGAGACAGCATGAGAGGGAGGGGAAGAGAGATGGGAAGAGAAGGAGTTAAAAGTTAATATCATTCAACATTGGGTGAGATCACTTGCACAGTGAGCCTCAGAGCTGATCCAGCAAAAAAAATGACACACTTTGGCAGGCCAACATTAATACCCAGACGTGTACATAACCGGACCATGCACACAGCCGGACTCCACACCGGCACACTGTCATCCTGCAGGGGGAGGGGGAGATCAAGAGCGGCTCGAGATGCAGGCCCTGGCTCCACCGCAAGTCACCCCCTCCCCCAGTGTGTTTGCATGCGAGCCATCAGGAACCCTGAGGAAGCAGGGCCCGGCGGGAAGGGCACATGGGCGACCTCGGCAGTCGCTAACCATCAGTGTCTCTTTTCCTCTGCGGTAAGCAGTCTCAGCTTCACATCAGGGGCTCGCCAGGACGGGTGTGCGCGTGTGCGTGTGGCTGGAGGGCGACGCATCAGCGAAATCGCTCACAAACGAGCTTCCCGCCTGCGTCCCGCGTGACATCTTAAGGACACAGACACGCAAATCAACCCTTAAAACATAATAATAATTAAGCTACTGCTTCAAATAATAGCCTGCCGCTCTAGTCAAGAACGATGTAACAGAAGGACCCCACGCAAACGTGGAAGGGAAAACAGGATGAATAAGCTGGATTCAACCGGGGTCAGGATGCCGAGAGCTGAAAATCGGATTCTCTGTGAACAACGGCTGTGGTCACATGATCCAGGGGTGAAGCAACGCCTCCAGCGAAAACAGTGCCTTCACTGAGTGATGTGTAAGACCTCAGCTGTGGAAACACGACCGTCAGCTACTGGCCTGGCCTACTCTGACCCCCCGGAGAATGCTGCCTCTTCACACAAAGGCATCTTGAGTGGTAAAACACTACACCCCACCCTTGTCAACAGCAACACATTATGGAGCAGCATCTCAGTTCATGTATAAATAATATGCATTTTAAATATATAGCAATTAATAAAAATGAACACATAAAAACATTAATAGGTAATGTAGCGGCACTACACCTCCGAGGTTTGATTCCTCCAACTGCAGCCATCCATCCATCCTTCCATTCATCCATCCATCCATCATGTACCGCTTTTCCAGGTCGGGTAACGGGGCAGCAGTCTAAGCAGGGAAACCCAGACTTCCCTCTCCCCAGCCACTTCTTCCAGATCCCCTCACCAGGGAGGCGTCCAGGAGGCATCCTGACCAGATGCCCGAGCCACCTCATTTGGCTCCTCTCAATGCAGAGGAGCAGCGGCTCTACTCTGAGTCCCTCCCGAATGACTGAGCTCCTCACCCTATCTCTAAGGAGGGCCCAGCCACCCTGCGCAGGAGCAGCGGCTCTACTCTGAGTCCCTCCCGAATGACCGAGCTCCTCACCCTATCTCTTTGCCAGAGCAAAAACCACAAAGCTCCTCCAGAATCCGAGGTTCGACTATCTGGACCCTCTTCTCCAGCACCCCTAAATAGACATTACCAGGGAGGCAGAGGAGTGTGATCCTCCTAAAGTTGAAACTCCGGTCCCCCGTCTAGAAGAGGGGGACCACCACCCCGGTCTGCCAATCCAGAGGCACTGCCCCCGATGTCCACGCGATGCTGCAGATGCGTGTCAACTAAGACAGCCCTGGAACATCCAGAGCCTTGAGGAACTCCGGGCAGATCTGATCCACCCCCGGGGCCCGGCCACCAAGGAGCTTTTTAACCACCTCGGCGACCTCCACCCCAGAGATAGGTGAGTCCACCCCCAAGTCCCCAGACTCTGCTTCCTTATTGGAAGGCGTGTCGGTGGGATAGAGGAGGTCTTCGAAGTATTCCTTCCACCGACCCACAACGTCCCAAGCTGAGGTCAGCAGTGCCCCATCCCCACCATAAACAGTGTTGATGCTGTATCGCTTTCCCGCCCTAAGCCACTGGACCAGAATCTCCTCGAAGCCGACCGGAAGTCATTCTCCATGGCCTCGCCAAACTCCTCCCGTACCCGAGTTTTTGCTTCAGAGACCGCCGAAGCCGTGTTCCGCTTAGCCCACCGGTACTCATCAGCTGCCTCCAGAATCCTACAGGCCAAAAAGGCCTGATACAACTCCTTCTTCAGCTTAACGGCATCCCTCACCGCTGGTGTCCACCAGCGGGTTCGGGGATTGCCGCCGCGACAGGCACTGACCACCTTACAGCCACAGCTCCGGTCAGCCACCTCCACAATGGAGGCGTGGAACACAGCCCATTCAGACTCAATGTCCCTCGCCTCCCCCGAGACATGGGTGAAGTTCTGCTGGAGGTAGGAGTTGAAGCTCCTCCTGACAGGGGATTCTGCCAGACATTCCCAGCAGACCCGCACTATACGCTTAGGTCTGCCAGGTCTGACCGGCTTCCTCCCCCACCAGCGGAGCCAATACACCACCAGGTGGTAATCGGTTGACAGCTCCACCCATCTCCTCACTTACTTGCGGCCACAAGTCCGACAATACGACTACAAAGTCGATCATCGAACTGTGGCCTAGGGCGTCCTGGTGCCAAGTGCACATATGGACACCCTTATGCTTGAATATGGTGTTCATTATGGCCAATCCGTGACGAGCACAGAAGTCCAATAAGAAAACACCACTCAGGTTCAGATCAGGGGGACCGTTCCTCCCAGTCACGCCGCTCCCGGTCTCACTATCATTGTCCACATGAGCATTGAAGTCCCTCAGCAGAACAAGAGAGTCCCCAGGAGAAGCGCTCTCCTAAACCCCTTCCAAGGACTCCGAAAAGGGTGGGTATTCTGAACTGACGTTTAGCGCATAAGTGTAAACAGTCAGGACCCGTCCCTTCACCTAAAGGCGAAGGGAGGCTACCCTTTCGTCCATCGTGGTAAACCCCAATGTACAGGCGCCCAGCCCGGGGGCAATAAGTATGCCCATCCCTGCTTGGCGCCTCTCCCCATGAGGAACTCCAGAGTGGAAGAGGGTCCAACCCCCCTCAAGGAGACTGGTACCAGAACTCAAGTCATGCATCGAGGTGAGCCCGACTAAATCTAGTCAGAACCTCACAACCTCGCGCACCAGCTCAGGTTCCTTCCCCACCAGAGATGTCCCTAGAGCTAGCTTCTCACACCGCCAAGGTCCCCGCATTTGGCCACTACCCAACTCACACTGCATCCAAGCCCTTTAGCCCCTCGTACAGGTCACGAGGGGGTACCCATGTGCCTCCTTCGGGCTGTGCCCGACCAGGCCGCATGGGTGCCCCAGGCCTGGCTCCGGGGGGGGGCCCTGGTGACCCGTGTCCGGAAAAGGGAAAATGTGAATCTATGTTTATATTCATCATAAGGGGTCTTGTGAGCCACACTTCGTCTGGTTCCTCACCCAGGACCTGTTTGCCTTGGGTGACCCTACCAGGGGCATAAAGCCCCGGGCAATTTAGCTCCTGGGATCATTGGAACACGCAAACCCCCCCACCACGATAAGGTGTCGGCTCAAGGAGAGGTCCAACTGCAGCCTTATCCCAAATATCAGAGGTCCAAACATCGCAGGGGCCTGCAGATTCTTGGCCAGCTTCCACGCAGCGGCTTAGAGCTCAATAAGTATCCGTCCAACTTTTCCAGGGTAAAGCTTGCGCAGGAACACCTGATTATTGCAAGGAAGCATGGGACTCGAATACAGCAGGGTGGGTGGGGACTCACCGTTGGGATAGGGTGTCTCGCACAGCGTCAAGAAGTCCACGATGGGGTGGTCCATCTCCAGCACCGCCGTACTCTTGCCATGCATCACTGTGAGACACGGCCGCCTGCCCACCGTGTCGTAGGACAGGCCCCCAGAAAGGATCATGTAGGGGTCTCTGGAGAGCAAGGAAACAGAGCATAACGAAGGGGCCCATTGTCAGGGCCATCAGACACAGGAGGCATCCAGCTCAGATGCTGAGCCAAAACAGAGTGAGATTCTGAGGCAGAGCCAAAGACGGCCAAGGACACGGCGAGCGGAAGTCTCTCAGCTACGGCAAGCGGTAAACGCTACTAATCTCACTGCTCCTTCCTGCACAGCTGCCCCCTCGTCCAAATGGCAGTGAACGAAATAAATGTCTAACATATCTTTGTAAACTAATAAAGCGACAGGCCTGATGTATGCTTAAGTGGTCCAAGGGAGGTAATGTTTATTTCCCCAAAGTTCCTGGCCCATTACTACCAAAACCAAAACAGGGAAGCGGAATCTCACGCAGTTCATGGAAAACGTAAAGGTGTCTGGGAAAAAAGGTACGGTTTATTGTGAGATTGTATGATGCTTTTTGGCAACAAGCAATGCTGCGGTGAGATAAATTCCGCCATGTACAAATTCCAGCTCCATTTGCATCGACTGCCCCGAAACTGATAGACGCTCCATGCGTCTAACACGTGTCAAATTAATGGTCCAGCGTTTGCTAGCTCCATAGCGGCTTCTCAGTTACGAGCTGCTGATGGCGAGCCATAGCTGGTAATGGGGTACGCTCGTGATAGCTTATGTCATTCATCTCCATGACACGCAGCGTCCGCTCTCCCAATGCCACTCATCACGATAAGACTGCGCACTTGTGTCACTCCATGTCAGAAAGCTTCCCCGAGTCACACAAACGCCCTTCCCTTTTTCACTGATCGCCCTCCTTGACGGATAGCTACCTGTCACATCCCTGCTTCACTTAGCCTGTTAATGATTTACTTAATAGGCGTTAATATTTCTCACCCGCTGCCCCTACTGGAATTGCACTGGTATTCTGCCCACACATTCAGATGGACAATTTCCTGGGGGAGGTGGGGGCTTCTTACTGGGTGGCAACGAGGCTCCTTGATTAGCATGGTGCCCTCAAGTTTTCAGGGTTGTGGGTTTAAAGCCCTCCTGCTCAGTGTGTGTGGATTTTGCATGTTCTCCCCAGTTCTCCTCCTGGTCCTCCATGCACTGAGGCTAATTGGGATCTCAGAAGTTCCCTCGGTGTATGACTCTGTGTGGGACGCACTCCAGAGGCACCATACCTCTATGTGACCCAGCCCAGACTAGAAGACTGATGCCTATCATAGGGATTAGGGGACAGCACAGACACCTTATGGTGCCCCAGAAACAGAAATAGAAATAGAGTTTCCTAGAGGCAGTAGAATATCCAGCAAGCAAGCCGAAAACATGAGCAGCCCTGGATACACACAGCTAAGCCCACAACACGCCGATGTTGGGTTTCCCCAAGAAAGAGGCTGCCCTTCACACCATGACTGCCGCTGAGCCACAAATGCCATGATGGAGATACGGGGGTGGGGGAGGAGGGGTTGCCCTTACCCAGCTCTGGTCGTCTTGTATTCCACCTTTAGAATGGGTTTGCATGGTTCCGGCTTCTTGCCATCCTTGGGCTGTTTTCCTGTAATAGAACAATTCGGGAACCACTCAGCCTAAGGGGCTATAACAGCTAACCATCCCTCGCAGCTCAGATCAAGCCTACAGCCTGCTTCGGCCCCCAGGCCTACACGTGGCCCTCTCTGTCCACTCTACCTTCTACCCCAGCAGCAGGGGGCACCGGCCATCCCCACACCTCACATCTGAGTGCTCTCCATCTCGGCTATTCCCCCGGAGAGCTGAATTCCCGTCCCCCCGCTCCTTCATTGCCATCCTTTCCTTTTATGTAATGCCCCCCCATACTTGTTTGTTTATCTTTCACACTCTCTATGTCACACAGAACCTCATCAGGATCCTCCCCCCGCCATTAACGCCGCTTTCAGAATGAGACCCAAAGCTGCCCCCCCCCCATGCCCCGCCATTATGGCTCATCATGCCGCATCCATTCCCCCTCAGACCACCTCCCATCTGAGGATCTGATCTCCGTATGTATTTACTGAGTGTTTCCACAACAATGAGAACACAATAAATAATATACAAATTCCAAGTGTAAAACCACTGAGACACAGAGAGCCAAAGATATTGACATAAAATCTTAAAACATACAGGCAGGCAGCAGAATATGCAAAGGAATTTATGAAATACATATAAACCCTTTAAAATTAATATTCATGAACCTACATGCGCATGTTCATTCAATGATTTGATACACAGGTTTAACAAATGAAAACCAGCTGTGATTTTTCTGCTGAAATTGAGTGAAATATGTCTAAGCGGTGCTGGGGGTGTCTGCCCCCCTCCCCAACGCCTTACAGCAAAGCTTTGCCTTTGCAATACAAGCTGCCAATTTCCTGCCTGGCATCTGATGTGTGCTTTATTCAAGCCCTTCCGTGACAGAGCACTCCTCATCTCCAAGTGCAGCAGGCAGACATACAACAGCACAACCTCCTTTCTGAGTTGTGGAGCCACTTATACTTTATTCAAAAATCTATCTCTCATTTTCATACACTCCCAGCACCTATACAAAATGGCTTCAAAAGAAACTCTCAGGTGATCCGCCTACTTATTCACATCACGAATCAGCTACAGCCGTGTGAGGAGGCTATGCCCTGATTGGAGTACTGACACGCCACTCATCACTGACCTGACGATGTGCCAGGTGCCCCTTTCTTGCATGATGGACAGAGCCGGAATTCAGTCAGACTAACTCGGATCAGCCACAAAGGATGTGGCTTAACACAGCTTAACAAAGCAAACGTCAAGTTAAATAAAAACTGAACGTACTGGCTGACTATTGGTGACACCGCTGTCACGCATGAGGACACGGACAAATGCAAAGTCAGCGTAGGTGGGTATTGCCTCGGATTTCCCCCGGACATGTTATCACACGTAATCATGCACGTGTACGAACACAGAGACAGACAGACTCAACACGGGGAAAGGGCCCTCGACACCGGCGCGGGGACCGTCACGACTCACCGTGAGGGGTGATTGTCTGTGCGGGTTTGCCGGGTGACTTGACGTTCCATATGGTGAGCGTGCCGTCCGAGTGGCTGCAGATGAACTGCTTCCCTTCGTGGTGCCAGGCCAACGAGTGGATCGCCTGGCAAGGACACACACGTACATCAATGCTGAAAATGAAGCTTCACTATGGCATAGCGACCCATACAATTGGCAGGGACCATCAACGATTTTCCACTGCGGCTATGAAACTGAGCTGATATGAACATCAGAAGGCACAATGGCTGATGTGATCCTTAAGAACTGCACTTATAACTGGAAAAAGCCCAGTGACAACAGATAGATCCGAGACTCAGACATGTACCCTGCTAATTACTGTTGTTGTATAGATCAGTACACATCAGTAGTAAAGTTGCTGCTCGTCCACATCGAAAGGAGCAGGCTGAGTTGTTTCGGACACCTACCTCGGTAAAAAATTAGTAGGCCCAAGCACATACACCAATCAGCCGTAACTTTAAAATCACCTGACGTCCCATATGGTGTAGGTCCCACTTGTGCGCCAAAATATCTCTGACCTGTCAAGACATGGACTCCACAAGACCTCTGAAGGTGTCCTGTGGTATCTGGCACGAAGACGTTAGCAGCAGATCCTTTAAGTCCTGTAAGTTGTGAGGTGGGGCCTCCATGGATTGCACTTGTTTGTCTGGCACATCCCCCAGATGCTCTATTGGATTGAGATCTTGCGAATCTGGAGGCCAGACCAACTCCCTGAATTCTTCTTTATGTTCTTCAAACCATTGCTGAACAATTTTTCAGCGCAGTAGGACTGCAAAAACATCACACTGCCTCCACCAGCTTCCCATATTGCATCCCAGTTCCATCTCTTCCACAGGTACAACGCAAACAACGAACCTGTACCCAGCCATCCACAGTATGCAACAGAAAACTTCTTCCATTGCTCCATGGTCCAGTTCTGACGCTCGTGGGCCCATTTTAAAGGCTTCAGCAATAGACAAGGGTCACCATGTGCAGCTAGCAGCTAGCATAGCCAGCATTAACGTTTTTAGCAATTTGTGCAACAATAGCTCTTCTTATGGGTTTGGACCAGATGGGCTAATTTTCGCTCACCAAGCGCATCGCATGAACCTTGGGCGCCCATGATGGAGATGCTCTGACCCAGTTGTCTAGTTATCACAATTTGGCCCAGATCCCTAAGCTCCTTCCGCTTGCCCATTTTTCCTGTTTCCAACACATCAATTTCAAGAAGTCACTGTTCACTTGCTTAATATGTAATTGTAATGAGGTTATCCACATCATTCACGTTACCTGTCATTGGTTCTAATGTTACGGCTGATTGTCATACATGTGCATTACAAAAAGCAAAAAATCTACTCAAGCACACAACCAAACAAACAGCATCATGCCTGGTGCACCTTCCTACCCTGAATAAGCCTCACCCCCCTGCAGAAAAATTAATCTAATAATAATAATAGTAATGAAAAAATACCAGCCAGAAAGTCCCACAGGCAAACTGTTTAGGTGTCCTGGCATCTTTCCTGCTTCTTCCCCCTAATCCACACAGTTTAGATGGATCTCCAGCCTGCTCTGGAGACTCACCCTTTTGAAGAAAATAAATCAGGAACCACCTGGTGACCCACTACAAGGGGCGGATCTGTACACTGAGGCAGGTTCTGCGCCGCCCCGGGGCTCCTGTCTGTAGTCACATTATTTCTCTGCCATAATTAAAGCACATCCAATTTCCCTTCCTTTTCCAAGCTCTGGGCTGCCCACAGAGAAAACTCTTCAGTACTGCCCCTCCCTTTAGGGGAGGAATGAGTGTCTGTACCCAGGCTGAGGGGGGTGACCATGTTGAGGGAGGGATGCTGGTGTTTGGTGGGAAAAGTGGTGTCGGGGTGAAATTCGGGTCTCATAATTTTTTAATAGCGAGCCCCCCCCCGCTCTACCTAAGCATAATCCAAAGATCTGTGTTTCTATTTTAAGCAGAGAGGACGGGATGTACGAGCCAAACAACAAATCAATGGTAGGGCTGGCACATTATTAACAAAGCGAGCAGGGAAAGACAAGCTTTCTCATCTACGCCATGTTGCCGCTGATTAAAACGCACAGCAGCTATAAATAAACAGAGGCGTGCAGATCACTTTCCCCGGCGACACTAACAATGTGGATTTTCAGCACAAACCTCTAGGAGGTACAAGGTCAAAGGTGAATCGTTCAACCAGAGAGCCTCAAAGGCCCTTTCATACCGCAGCTAAACTGCCAGAATTTCAGCTCTGCTTAATTAATTTCCACCACGTTCATGTGTGTCACGAGGTCCAGCCTTAACAGACACTAAGAGAGACATTTCCATTACACATGTATTCGATATTCAATATGTCGACACATATTTTACATGTAACATTTCAGTATGTTATTAAAAACGATGTTTAGATATAACAAGAGTACTAATTGGAATGTTTTGAGCCCGGTAAAATATTCTTCAGAGAACTGCAGTCACAGGACCAGTGCTACCATGGTAAAACACAGATGATGAAGGCCACAACGTAGAGTTCAAACGGCATTCAGATTAATAGAAAAAACCCTATTTTCTCTTATATTCATGCCGAAGGGTTAACCTCTCCCAACCCCAACCCCAGTGACCCACGATGCAGTGTGGCGGAGCGGGTCCAACAGCGCCGACGAGCGTGACACATGGCTTACGGCTCGCCTCTCGTTAGTGCCAGTCAACAGCAGCCTGGAAAGGGTGACAGTCAACACCGTCTGCCAGCCGGCTCTCGCAGAAAGATGGACCGCTAATCAATTGGCCTACCGACGTATGCCGAAGCAATTCACAAGTGTTTGCCTACAATAGCTAACCAAAAATAAATAAATAAATAAATAATATGACTAGACCAACTTCATCAACAAGGCTACCAAGGGGTTCAGTTGCTTAATACACTCTCAGTTCCCATTACTGCCCACTGTCCAGGTGATGACGTGCATCTAGATCAGTATCCTTCCGTCAAGGGAGGGAAGTAAACTGAGGGACTTTCTTCAGGTGACCACAGTCTGTCAGGTGCCTGTGAGGTGCTGCCTGCCAGTACCCAGGGGGAGGGAGGGGTCACATTGTTCCCTCTATTGGCTCTTAGTCCGCCCACGCCAAGTCAGTTGTCTTGTGGTACAAGAAGACAGCCGGGTGGGTGGAGACGTCATTCGGCACGTCACCGTTGTGTGAAGCAGGGATAATAGGCTGAAGTCTAAGCCAGGATGGGTGAGTAAGCACCATATCAGAAACTCATTTTTATGACAAGCTTTTATTATATACAGCTCCAAAAACATAAATAAATGCACACATGAAAACAAAGGCACGTTCACAAAAATGCATTGAAATCCTAATTTGGTATTCCACCCAGTGAGGCCCAACAATGCTTCGTGATTGGGTGTTGCATGGTGATAATGCAGGTCTAGCGCATTTCGGAAAAGCGCCATGATGCCAGCAAAGGCAGTATGGTACAAAGATGGAAAAGAAGGTGACTAAAGGATGGGTGAAGAGACCTGGCAAGACAGCAACACGGGAGGGCCCATCAAAATTTCTCAAAGGGTTAATGACGTGCTATGAAGGTCTCGCTCTCTCATGCTGGTTGGCTAACTTATTTATACAGTCAGCTACATTATATATACATATCCTACAGTACAAATGAGAGAATGTGTCTGACCACAAGCGGAACATTGTGCTTCAACATAAAAAAAAAACCCACTTGAAAAACGTACATTCAAAAAATGTCAAGGAGACTAAGCGGTCCGTAAACCGTCAGTAAACGGGCCACAGCCAGGCTCTGTGTGTAGCTTGCGGTTCAGTGGAAGATGCTGGGAGATGCTCTGCTCAGACGCCACCTCCCTGGAGACGGAGTGGGAGAGACATGGGGAAGGAGGTGCGGCCTGACACCTCAAAGCTGCTTTGTCTCATCCATTTCTTCCGGTGCTGACTGTTTACGGAGAGGTGTGAAATGAAAGCCAGCAAAGATATATATAAAAATATATATTAATGTGGACTGGTTCCCCCATAAATCTAATTCTTTAGTCTTCTCCAGCAACAACCCGGATTCCTCTCACGGAGATATCCGGCACTCAGAAACATGGCAAAAAATGAATGCTCATGCCTTTTCCAAATTCACTGCACCTGCAATGGTGAGTGACAGAAGGCCAGACACCTGAAGCCGAGAGGTCGGATTGGCGACTGACTCAGTCAAACGTCCGGGCCTCACTGAGCTCCGAGTCTACCTGCAACTGTCCCGCTAAGGGCAGAGTAACTGCAACTGTGCCTTAGGTGACAAAACAAAACCCCATAAGATGAATATACCGTGATTGACCCTTGTGAGAGCCGGCCCTTCACGTTCTGGCGGTTGCGGATAGCATGCAGCTATTTTAGGCCGGACTTCTGTTATTTTAACGTTCCCCTGTCTGACCTTCAGCCCCAGAAGCGTGGAAAGGGGCTTTTCAGACCTTCCCTGAAGGCACAGCGGAGCTTATAAAAGCAGACTGTGGGGCTGCAAAGCCAGCAGAACAGGTGCTGAATTCCCCAGCTCCCAGTGGAATCTGTCCACCGGAGGCGAAACAAGCCGGCAAGATGGCCGCCCGGGAAAGAGCAAACACAAGCAGGATTTCGGTGCCTCCTGTTCGACACGAGGCCGGCAGAATTCCTCAGAGGAGCTCAACGGGGGTGGGAAAAGGAGCAGAGATGTAAGACGTGAGAGCTGTTCCCCGGAAGTGGCATGACAACACTAAAAAATGGGCCAGTGAGTGACAGCGAGCCAGGCATCACCCTTGAGCCAGCTTGGGATGCTTTCTTACGGCAAGCTGTCACTGCCTGAAAGGACAGGCGGTCCCAGGGTCTGCAAGTACCACCCTCGGCAGAGTGGCCTTTAACAGGCAGTACCCCAAGTAGAAAGCTGTTCCTTCGTATGTAACTGGAGATGATGGCAACCACACATCACCCTTTATCTCTCCTTCCGTAGGCTTTAAGCCATCGCAATGAACCCCATGAACTGGCAAAAAATTAAGGAAAAATAAGCGTGTTTGTTATCCTGCAACCTAACGGTTCCTAGGAGCTGTCCGCATCATCTTAGGAGCTGTCCATTGATCATCCTAGGAGCTGTCCACTGTTCATCTTAGGAGCTGTCCACATCATCTTAGGAGCTGTCCATTGATCATCCTAGGAGCTGTCCATTGATCATCCTAGGAGCTGTCTACTGTTCATCCTAGGAGCTGTCCACTGTTCATCCTAGGAGCTGTCCACTGTTCATCCTAGGAGCTGTCCACTGTTCATCTTAGGAGCTGCCTACTGTTCATCCTAGGAGCTGTCCACTGTTCATCCTAGGAGCTGTCCACTGTTCATCTTAGGAGCTGTCCCCTGTTCATCCTAGGAGCTGTCCACTGTTCCTCTTAGGAGCTGTCCACTGTTGACCAGGAGTGAGGGGGTGAAGTGGCAGCGGACTTTCACATCAGAGTAGGAAACGGAGTGGAGCCATCATACTGCCCAGCGCCCCGTAACAGCTGGACACAGGACGACGAGCTCAGAATGTCCCAAGCCTCAGAGGCAGCTGCGGGATCCGTTTGGGTCGCCACATAGTGTCATAAACTTAAGACGAGTGAGGTACCGGAGACCTAAACACACAGGAGGGGAAGGAAAGGTGCAGACACACTTCAAGCGTGTCGTCAGCCGTAACATCGCGATTTGTGATGGAGATGGCAAAAACGGATCTCCTTCCCACTCCCTCACGAGCCGGAGCGGACTCTGGGTGTTACTGTTTGACCTCAAATCAGGCTCCATCATCCCCAGATGGATCACAGACTGAGAGAAGACAGCAGATTTAAAATAAAAAATGGAGAGGTGCATTGTGGTACATCAATCAGTGCGGCCCGTTTGTCGTGTCCAGAGCTGTCTGATTCATCACAGCCTGAAAGCTGACCATGGTACCAGATCACAGGCAGCATGGCAGTTAAGGAAACATGAGTGTGGATCAGTTGACCATGTTACATATTGGTCACCCCAAAGCGGAATGTTTGCTGCAAGGGTTCAGCTATTAACTACACAACAGTAGCCATCATGGTCAGACAATGGTCTTTTCCCTGGATTTCTATGAACACATTGAACGAGACAAAAGTCCAAAAAGACAGATTCAGTTCCTACACACAGTCATCACACCGGCTCCTTGAAACGCTCCTCCACTGTCTGGGATTTCGCTCACACTTGAAGAAATTCGCATACAAATTCCGGGCTGCCCCAAAACAAGAAAACGATTTTCTCCCCAGGCTGGGGAGCTAAATATGCGCTGTGGAGAACAAGCAAGTGGGTCAAGAATAGCCAGAGCAAAAGACAACACAGACATATATACACACCCCTCAGGGCTTGGGTACGAGGGATGACTGGATTCGGTCTGATGCCATGTGCCATGTCATATATCCAAGGCCAAATCCAAAACAACAAGAAACAATGACAGCACCCAACCCACAGCCCGACTCATGCTCATATTGTGTTGGCATTAATATTTGATTGCTCCTGCCTTTATTTTCTGAGCACAGCTGGTTGACAGTGGGCCTTCAGAGAGGCTGGGGCAGCGGGCTGCTTCCTCACCTCGTCGTACGTGTAGCGGTAGTCCGCCTTCTTGGATTTCAGGTCCCAGAGCACCACAATGCCAGACTCGAATCCAATTATGAGCTGAAATCATATCAGAAAACAATGCTTTGTTGATTTTGAGGGGGGAGGGTGTGAATTTCCTTATAAAACAGGGAAACCCTAAGAAGACAATCTACTGACACTCTTAGCATCAGCTACCTTCGGACACCAAGTTTGGGAAAAACCTGCAAGCTGTTTTGCTTTTGACTTCAGGAGTTTATTTAAAAAAAAAACAGACTGCTGTCAATTGCTCAAGTCAAGGTATAAACCCAAAAGGACTGATGACCGAAAGATACTGAGGTGCTCTAGAGAGCCGTGAATCTTCTCCCACTTTTCTGACCCTGTGAGTCCCTCTTAAAAGATCCCCTCCCAGGAATTCATCAGGCCGGTCTTTACCTGTATTCATATAAAAATAATAGTAGCAGATTTGCCCATTTGATAAATAAAACGAGCTTTATCTCACTTATGCTTATAAATCTGTGCTTGAGTGGATGAAAACTAAAATATATATATTTAATAATAACACGTTGATCAAAAAATCCATTGGGAGAGACACTTTTCCAGAAGGACGGCTCCAAATTTTTTATTTTTTTTTAAACGACTGCTTAGCAGCTTAGCGCGGGGGGGAGGGGGCTGCCTGCACTGCGCAGACAGAGTGACACCCTCCAACACGCCACTGATGGATGTCCACTGTGGGCCTCGTACCTTTCCTTCATCCATGGGATTGTCGCTTATATGGACGACAGGGCCTGGGTGGGCCTTGGAGGATCTGTGGGGGGGGGGGGGAGAGAGAGAGAAGGTCAGTAAAATGACAGATAAGGGCGGAGAGCAAGGGCATGCTGGGAAGACAGTGATGGGGGCGCGCCTTACACAGACGCGGTGGTGGGAGCGAGGCGTCATGCGTGACTACGCGGCTTTAGATCGAGATGGCGACAGGCTGGTATTTGGTTTGATATAGCGCCTTTAAAACTGACATGGGTTCAAATGCCTTATGGACTCTGGGATAGATTCTGTATGACATAAATCCAGAAGCCCAGCCAAGGAGGAAAGAGAGGGGAAAAAAGGAAAAAAAAACATATAAAACATTTTAAACTCGTAACATATATTTTCCCTGATCTCTCTGCTCCATGTACCCCCTCGAGCGGCTCCTACAGGGGGCAGCGCCTGAACGATCTTAATCGTTTTCCAATAGTGGCGAGCAGCCTGACGGAACCACCCCAAAGCCTGCAGCAGCCTATCGTTTGGAGATAGATTAACAGGCTAACTGCGGGTAACCAGAGGGGAAAGGCAGCCTCGAGGTGGCGCTGTGACCTTTCATTTACGCGCTGTGACCTTTCAGTTACGGGCTGCACGGTTGTGTAACATCTGCATCTGCCCCCTGTGTGTCCATGTCGCCTCACCGGCCAATCGCAGCTGCCCTCTGACATGCAGAAGAACGACAGGTCAAAACCAGCCCTTCCAAGCAGGATTAACATAACCCATCCCCCCCCCACCCCCCCAAGGCTCGGGAGAAATAAAATGTCTGCCCCTTAACAGAGCACTGTCTGGCCAGCTGTGCAGATCAGTGCTGAGTTATTGCACTGACATGTGAATGGCTAAAACGTGATATCTGAGCGACTGAAGTCAGAGAAACTTTGAGGTACCAATTAAAAAGGCAGGTGGAGGGGGCCAGAACCGTAAGAGTGTCGCATTGGCACCGGGTTTCAGATCCGGCCCATTCGGAAAGCTCTAGAGCATTTAGTGCACTTAGCAGGAGCGTAAGACGACACATCCGTCCCTCGCAGCCTGAGTGATGGGGACGCACTCTCAGGAACAGCCCCACGGCAGCCCATGCATTTTTAACCTATATCACCGCTATGCTAAAAATAGCCGTAAATGAAGTTTGCCGTGGAGACGGAGCCTGCGACTCAGTGGAGCGCTTTGGGGAGGCTCGCTGGGCCAGGGAGTTGTGCTTAGCCACTCTTATCAAGCCTAGAGGCGAGACTTAAAGGGTATGGCTAGGACAAGGAGGCGGGGCAATATAAGGGGGTGGAGCCTGGAAGAAAGGGCAGAGCATACCCAATGAACCGTGAGCAGAGCTCATTCTGCACACATGTTTGTGCTTTACTGAACTTGCCTTTACATTGTAGTGTGTAGAGATCCCAAACCGGAGATGGCAACGGAAGCCTGGCAGGAGCCAATGTGAGTCGGCATCAAACCTATCGCCCTGGGGTCCATGTGGCCTGTTGTCGGCACACGGAGGTAAGAGTAACCGACGGGGGTGCTGTGACAGGGACACAGTTCAGCGCACCGGGGCCCGTGTACGTGCACATGGCCCGGCACTTGAATCTCACCTTTGCCACCCCCCCCTCCATTATTCTGCCTTGTTTTGATTTATGTTTTCTAAGGGGGACAGATGACAGGCAGATGAAGGCGAGCAACGCATTGCAGGGGGCTTTGTGTCATTCACAGGTCAGATAAACACCATTTGGTGGGGGGGAGGGTCAGGGGGCCTCTAATACTATCCTCGCACTCTGATTATTTTCTTAATGCCGTCTCTGCCCCTGAGCAGCCTTCTATGTGTGCGTGTGCATGCTTTGCAGTGGACCTGTGTGAAGGAATCCAGTGGGTTGCACTTCCAGCATGCACTGCGTCGCAGGGAATTTGCATGAGCTTCGCCCTGCATGTTGCAGTAGGCATCTCCAACCGTGACTCAGATACTGAGTCACCTCGGAGAGCTCGGCGGGTCTGGCGCCGGCACCAGAGGACACGGACCTCGCGGGGGAACAGGACGCTGAGACGAACGTGGTCGGTGACGCAGGGCCTGCCGAAGTTAGTCAGTGAGAACGTCATGGAAACCGGAACCATGAACTCCGGAAGTCTCCATGGCTGTGTGCTGCCAAGGTGCAGGGACTGGCACAAGGCTCAGATTGCAAGCTCACTCCCCAGGAGAGACCTGGGGTGCGAAACGGGCAGGTAATACATCCGGCCGGGTTATCGAATGAACTGCCACATTTGCAGCCAGGTAAGACGTTTTGGGAGAGGGGGAGCTGGCTAAGCGAATCGATATGAAAAGCAAACAACATTAACAACAAAAACAATGTCACAAGCGGTGCGGTACGGTACCCACCCCCCCCCCCCACTAAATCTGCAGCTCACACATCAGTGAAGGCTGCGCATCTACATGCAGATTTATGCCTGCAGTAATTGCACGGCCCCTTCTGACAGATCTGGGCTTGTTCAGGAAAGGCGCAAATGGTGACATATATTAAGGAAAACACCGTCGCGAGGCAGCAGCGGCAGGCGGCTTAATGAAAGCACAGCCTCTGCCTTTTCCTTGCGATCAGGGGCAATGAACGATGACTCCGGACAGGTAGCAATTACACCCAGATCCCATCTGTTCCTGGAGAGTTAGCGGCACCTGTGGTCCCGAGAAGCTGCGTTTCCTGTGAAATGGGCCACGGACGTGTGGTCACTACCATTCGGGACTCCCGGAAGGTTACAGATCACAGGTCAGACTTCTAGACCTTCAGGATTTTTTCCCATGTGACCATGCAGCAGAGCAGTGGGCTGGGTGGGGGTGTCAGGTAGCATGTTGACCAGCTGACGCAATATGGTCAGAGCAAAGGACGTTACACGTGAGTCATGCAAATAAGCCCTGGTAGGTTAGGGACAGATGTTGACCGGCTTTTGAATCACAGTGCTGAGAGTGTGTGTGTGTTTACATTACTGCTGCAAATGACGGCTGCCGGTGAATCAGCACGTCCGATTGCACGACCATAACAAGATAAGCCACCAGGCCTGCGTTCCTCCACAACACGGGCCGCAGCCCCCCCTTCCGTTTGGGAAACACCTCTCTCTCCCATCTACGGTTCCAGCAAAACGCACAGCAGATGCTGAGCGTGAATCTCACGGGCAAAACCCCCTCCGCCTACACGGTCTCCCATCCCCCAAAGGACTCTCAGAAATGCTAAGAAAGCTCTAAGTGACAGCCGGTGCTTGAAAGTTACCTTCCAGAACGCCTTTTATACTGACGCTGTCAGAGTTGAGAAGTTATACCTTATACAGTCCTCGCCCCCCGCAATCCAAGATCTGACAGAAGACCAAATTACTAAAAACGGCTGTACTTCACACACATTGTAATTAACCAGAAAGGGACATATGAGGAGTATCCTCAGTGGCACAGTGAAGCTTATAAAATCTAAAAAAAAAAACACCCGCAATGGCAATTACGTTCAACTGAGAGGGCGGCTGCATGCCGTCTCCAGAACTGAAGTGACCCAAAGCAGGCAAAGCCTGACTGTTCCACTGAGGAACAGGAAAAATCCCAGCACTGGACCAGTTCGTACTACTTTCCCATTTGTATGAGATTCGTTGAATTTCTTCTTGCGTGATTTTTTTTTTGATCCCGTCAGCTCTACAATTCATATACTAACAACTGAATGCAAAACTTCAATCATAATTCACAGTGTGTGCAGATAAATGATATCCTGCAGTGCAGGTCTTTGCATGCTTTCTGGCACATTTTATGCATTTCACTGCGGACTTGTTGTTTACGTTGACGTTTGCCTAATGTACAGGCCATTCTGTTTGCTGGAAATATTTATAACAGAAATGCATTTGCGTGACGATGAATCACTTCACAATCAGGACTTCAGTCTCTGTAATTATGCAAAAAAAAAAAAAACAACTCAGCAAAATCTACTTGGTGCCGTAACTCCAAAGCTACTTTACAAGGACTCATTACTGTCAGTTTGCCGTTTCTTCAGAATTAGCAATTAGTAGCGGTGCTCTTATTGTAAGTAACTATCAAACAGCACACAGAGAACCAGGGTTGTATAACAGAGTGAAATTCTGAAGGGCAAATTACAATTTAGCTGAACTGTTTTTTTCACTTATGTGACAGATTCATAAAGTAATTTTTTCAACATAAATGCAGATGGCAGTTTGAGGCGACATTCTTCACAGACCCTTGCGGCTCTCCTTTAGGCCTGTCACGCCATGCGCGCCCGTCGGCCCTCTCCACACTCATCCTGCTGACCCTCATCGTCTGGTCTGACAAACATTCAGAGCAGTGGGATCACAGGTGACACTGGGTCTCCACTCCACCCTGTGGCCACCATGTTTTCAGGACCAGCATTGTGGGAACCGTGAACTTCCGGATTGTGCAGCAAATTTTCAAATGACAGGACACAGCGGAGGCGAAACACGCGGAACCCTTCTCCATGGTGACGCTTCCAGCCACATCTGGCATTCGTACGACAACCTGTCCCCAACTTCCAGGCAGGGGAACTGTCCTAAACACCAAAACTATCCAGGCCTTACATTGAACATGTGATGAAAACATAGAAACATCCCATTCCACTGACGTCTAGTTCATGCTTCACGTTTCCATGTGTCGTTGTTAAATTCATCTGTTGACGGAACCTGCCAACATATGTAATGATGTCCCACCAGACAAGCAAACCAACAATTCCTTGCACATGCAGATTCGACGTGCAGAAACACGGACTGGCTGACTGCAAATGTGAGACATTTCTTCAGGTGATAGCTGAAGTACGTCCAGATACAGCCAGAGAAGATTTGACTATGTTTTATTCGGCTGCTAAACAGTCAAATGTGAGAGTCTGCAGTTTGCCGGTATTACTACTCCAAGTGAAGCCCCATAATAGCCCCTCTGAGGGTAACCCCCCCATTTTCACGATACCTCACATTTCCTTCCTCGATTCTGTCCTCTAATGACAGGCAGTCTGCACCCTTAACCACTTCACTGTCACCGTAATCCTGCGTAATCTACATCGAGGACAGGGCCAGCAGCCCTGGCTGTACAGCGCAGGGTTGAAGGTGTAGGGATTAACCATGCACTGGGGGGGGGAGGGGTGTTAGGATCGAACGACGACGGCTCAGGTGCTCCAGGGCCTGCGTGGGTTCGGGATTAATGTGACAGCACGTCTGCTGGGCCGATGGGGAGGGGTGGGAGGCTTACGAATCCATCAAGCTGATAAAACGGCTCTGATGTAACAGGCTGGAAACGTTTCAACTGTCACCCCCGCGGGAAAACCCGGAATTAAAGGCACAGTTGGCTGTTGGATGTGAGTGAATTTACGCACCGTCGCTGTGGGTGTGTCACCAGGTGCAATGAGGTAATTGTGCCTATGTGTGTGTGTGTGCGTGTGTGCGCGTGTGTGTGACAATTCACAGAGTGAGTGACCAGCCCAGAAGTTACGTGTACCGGCAGCTGCCACAAAACTTTACTGAATAATTTACACAGTGTGGTGTTTAGGGTTGGGGTCAGGGTTACATCTGCTCACGTCTGGTTGATGGGTGCCCCACCCAGCCAGACCTGTGCGTGTGGTCTGCGTATGGCCTGTCTGCGCCATGACATTCCTACCCATCCTGTTCTACATGCTTAAATCACCGCTTCAACAGAGAGAGAGCAGCGCTACTCCTGGGCCATAATATGGGCAGGATGAGGTCACAGGGACACCAAAAGCTGATTGGCTCCCTCACCTGTCACTCATCAACTCCAAACATATCATTGGGTAATGATAAGGTCGGTCCCTGTTTTGTCCCTCATTTAAAAATCTCTTACAATAGCCCCTAATGGGGGGTGGCGTGGGGTGGCACGGACGGGGCACACTCACAGCTCGATGGCTTTATTCCACATGATGACGTAGCCTGAGAGGGTGAAGGATTCCACGTTCACGATGTGGATGTTTCCTCTTTCTGTGCCCACGTACAGCCATTTGCTCTGGAAGGGCAGGTGGCAGAACGTGATCCTGCAGGGGACAGAGGCAGCATTTTCAGAGCATTCCTGAGTACGTAAAGGGTCCCTCTCTTTGGGCACTGAGCTGAAAAGCTAAAGGGCCAAACTTGTTTTAAATTACAATCAAAATCAGGAGCACCACACAACAAATACAAATATAAACACCAGCATGAGAGACCGTCAGGCTGGTTCGTTGGGAGTTTACGACATTTGCAAATTGAGTCACACCAGCCCCTTATATCCCTTCTCTTCAGAAGCCTTTTGCCTGAACAATAACTGATGATATTACAGTGGGGAAAACAGCGTTACCATGGCAGTGAGACCCTCGCTTTGCTAACTGTTCAGCAGGAAGAGGTCCGAATGAGTGGGGAGATGATGCACCCTTCAGAGGCTGGGGGGGATGGCGAGAAGACAGGGTCGGGGGGGTGGGGGGGG
>JAODJX010000112.1:40527-54187 GCA_026776945.1 Isichthys henryi
GGCATTAGCACAGTGGGGGGGGTTAGTGTTGGCACGCCCTGTCCCCATTTAATGCCTGCTAAGACAGGTGCCTGATGCAGGTGCCTGGTGGGGTCACGGAGGTGTGACATATGACCCTGGGTGGCCCCCCCAGCCCCTCCCCCGCCACCAGTGCTCGGTGCTCATCATTTACTCCAAAAGCGTCTCCGTTCACCTGAAGGGCCACCTGACACGTTCGCTTGTGCAGCTTACGAGATCACTGTCCCCAACAGGCTGGCCGACTTTACCAACGGCCGGCATGCTATTGTCACCGGCCAATGGGGCCAATGGGGGCCAATGCAGGCCAAGCCAGAAACTCATGGGCGAGATTTCAAGCTCATGTTTCAGAAGCAAAGATGAAAAGGAAATGGATTGTGGGAAAGCACGCCGTGGAAGGCACAAGGGCGAAATCGCTGCAGCGTTACCACGGTGATCTCAATGGCCGTCTTGTCCTTGGATACAAATCATGCTATTCTTTCAAACCGGAATGCATTTATGAGATTTCCAACCCACTGGACTCCTAATTAAAGCCAGATATTATTCTTCTCTGGAATAAAAGATCAAAATGACATGATATGGAACTGGGTGAGAAGAAGAGAACGCAATTCCAAAGTTAGAAGTAGCACGAACGAGAGCGGCAGCCATGGCGCCCGCGATTCTGCTTTTTACTTTGAATAAAACACAGTAACACGCCGTCCAGCGAACTCATGACCGGGGGAGGGTTAGGGTCACTTTAGGGTCTTACCCTGATGGCATTGAAATTTTATTTAACTGACGAATACAAAAGTGTAATTCACATTAAACTGTCACTTCAGAGACGCAGTGATTTACACTTTAAATGAGTATTTCATTGTCACTGCTGCGAGTAAAACAGGGAAGTTCACTGATTATAAGTTTTGACAAGATTTCTGATGAGATTCAGGCTTTTATAAGCTGCCTTCACAAGATCCTTTTAATAGGTGCGTGAGAATGTTAATGTGTCCAAAATTAATTACATTACAGTTCTAAATATTCATGACAAGCAAGGTGATTATGAGCACCTTTTGGAAGTTCATGAACAACAATATACCTCTGCATTCTCTCTTATAGCTATTATACCTATGCAGTGTATATACCCATATATCTACATAAGTATACATACATATATCTATATATAAACACATATATACTACATACACCTTAATATATACGTTAAATCTGTATTTATATTTATTGTTTCTCATTAAACCATAACCATGCCAGTTTCTGGCAGACCTGTCTCCTTTGATCTAAGCTAACGAGGCTTAACCTGCCTCTAACGCAATGAGCAGAGCACCTCGGACAGCCCGTACAGTATAAAACATTTTCATTATCCTTCAGGACTTTAAGGTATACAGTGATATTCTCGTTACGTCGTTCATGCAGGCTGTATATCCTGCAGGCAATCCGTCTGCATTTGCGGACCACATTTCACATTTCGGTTTGGGCTGCTGTACACCTGCTTGGCTGTCCCACTTCCGTCCCCCGGACACAGACCATTTTACACACAGGGTCCTGCATATTCACCAAACTCCTGGCATTCAGGCTTGTCCAGCCTCGCTACACCTCTGGAGCAGACGACGGCGTTATCATAACGAGGAGATGAGGCCGATTGGGCGTGCCCTTGGACCGCCCGCATTGCCCCGGTGACCTGTTTTCTTTAACCAAAGTCTTGGAGTCATTTTCTGATCTATTCCTGCTGTTCTGGATGTGTGTCCCTCCCACGGCCCCCCAGGACCCGTCCTGCACGTCCCTGACTATCGCAAGCAGTGCTGAGTGCAAGACACTCGCGTTAATTTAAGACACTCGACTGCGGCTGGCCGCAAATTACTGACGTGATACATTAGCGTCTGCAGATAGAGCCACTTATCGGAGTGTAGGGATTCCCCCCCATCTGCCACGCCGTTTCAGATGGAGTGTGGTTGTTTATT
The DNA here is from genome assembly GCA_026776945.1 of Isichthys henryi. NCBI lineage: Eukaryota > Metazoa > Chordata > Actinopteri > Osteoglossiformes > Mormyridae > Isichthys > Isichthys henryi. The sequence continues at coordinate 42,495 of JAODJX010000112.1, forward strand.
GCGCCAGTGTGAGGAAGCAGCTTTCAAAAACCCCGGCTGTGCCGCTAAAACGCATATAGCGCCCCCCCGTGATCGACGCCGTGCCTGGTACCCTGGGCAGCAGTGGCGGGGTCCTCGAGACTCCCACTGTGTCTCACACATCCTGGTAGTGATCGGCGGTGTCGCATGTCTCAGAGGGCCCCAGGGGGCGCCGTAATCCACACGCCTTTTATTTGCCAGCAAGCAGCCGTCTCACGTTATCACCAGCGGCAGCTGTGTCAGGCGTGTCATGCTATGACACCTTTTCTCAAAAGAATGCCTTTAAAGTTGAAAGAAAGCTCATTTAAAAACTCAGCAGAAGCTTAAATGCTTTGTAGCGCATCCTGGCTGTTTCCCTGCTGCCACGATGAAGCCGCGAAGCTCGCAGTAGAAGGGGGAGTCTGGGTCGGCATCTCCGCGGAAGCGAGCAGCAAAGTCAGCACTCTCAGCTCAAAGACGCCATTGTCACCACGGAAGCCTCCGGGATGGACATCGCGCTCTGTGAAAACAACGGCTTATTACTCTTAGAAGTCGTCAGCGAATCCCTGGTCACACAATGGCGTTTTGTTCACCAGCCTCCCTGCAAGAAGAGATCTCCTACGTAGCATTCCTCTCCGAATCTCCGAGGAAAGGGGGGCCCAGCCCTGGGGAGGGCTGGCAGCTAACCGTGAACATAACTCCATCCTCTGACAACAGCCGGCAAAAAAGATCGCAGATCACGTCCATAAATATCCATCCATCTTACATAACCGTTTATCCCAGAAAATTCATAGGGAAACACTGGACGGGATGCCGGTCCATCAAAGGGAACTGGGCAGGGGACACCCTGGACGGTATGCCGGTTCATCACAGGGCACAGGGCAGGGGACACCCTGGACGGAATGCCGGTCCATCACAGGGCAGGGAACACCCTGGATGGGATACCTGTCCATCACAGGGAACCAGGCAGGGGACACCCTGGAGGGGATGCCGGTCCATCACAGGGAACAGGGCAGGGGACATCCTGAAGGGGATGCCGGTCCATCACAGGGAACAGGGCAGGGGACATCCTGGACGGGATGCCGGTCAATCATAGGGCTCAGAATGACAACCTGTAGCCAATTTAGAGATATCTAACCTGCAGGAAGGAACCTGCACAAAAATACTTCCCCAGACTTTCAGTCATTATCTTTGATCAGACTCCCACAATATACCTTGCTGGCTTCCATCAGATACTGGGGATGGGAAAACAAAACACCCGCGGGATGTGTGTATGTGGGGGACGGGGGTGATGTTCAGTACCAATACACGAACTTCCACGCCTGTAAATGGTACCGCTGTCATTCCATCCTCCCATTATCGCCTTAGTGCCACTCGACATACGCATGTCGATGCTCCCAAGTCAGCACTGCGTGTAATCACGGTAGGTGATCCGTTCTGGGAAGGTGCTGAAACGTAACAACATTCATTTACTTCTCTGAAAGGAACTCATTTATAAGATGCGCAGTTTTTGTTTTTAAGAACAGCAAAGGTAATGATAGCGAGGTTTTAAATCAAACTATCAGTCGGGGAGCATGTACTGTCCTCTCATTACATTATAGACTTTTTTATGCATTTATTTATGTCAATATTATGTTCATCCAACTTTCGTAATTGATTATCCTGTATCCGGTGGCACAGGGGACGAGGCAGGACACATCTGCATTCATTACAAGGCTCCCACTCACACACAGAACCAGTCACTGCGGGAGAATGGGAACTGCCAGTCGCTGGCCTAAGGACAGCAACCCTGCCACAAGGAAATAAGCCTGGTGTATGTGTCCGAATCCAGTCGGCAGAGTCCCTCTCAACCTTCAAGAAACTCCCCAGAGTTGATCTTTTCTGGGAAAACCTCAAATAACTCATCAGACCGCCAACCTGCCCCATCTTTGCCTGCCACCCTTGGTCGCGGCCTCTCAGACGAAGAACCGCACACTCCTGCATTCCGTACTTGTCTCATCGGAACCTAAGTCCGTATGGCGCTTTTGATTTGAACAGCTGTTCTGTTGGGCTCTTTCACAAAGTAACACTCTAGCTACTGTTACTGATCACTGTTATATATACCTAAGCTGGCTCCATGACAGCTGTCGGCTTGTAATGCATTATCTACCGCACTTACACATTGCTTTCAACAAAAGCAACTGCTAAATCAGTAAGCGTAAATGTAAATGCAAACCTGCCCGAGAACATACAAAGTCCACACGGAGAGCCAGGGGTGAGAATTATACAGGCAGCTACAGAGGTGTGATGCTCCGTCGCTATGCACTGAGCCGCGGTGCCACTGTGCCGCGTATCCATACACGGAGATGTAGGTTCTCCGGAACGGCGCCTTCCTATTCACGGCGCTGAGAGCGGCGGCCATGTCGCTGCTGTCTGTCAGAGCCCGATGTCCCCCGGCTGACAGGCGCCTGGAGTATGTGGCAAGATAATCTGCTGAGCACAGGGGAAGAGCAGGTAAATGCAATTTTGCACTCCCGAGGGGCCAGCTGTTACCTTTCACACGGTTACATATCTGATGTGCCTATTTCAAGTGACACGCAGGTACCCATCCAGGTAGCTACGCGTTTTTATCCAACCGTTTTCAGCCCCCACTGTATCCTGGAAATGGCGACATTCACTACAGGTTCATGCCCTTAACCACTGTGCCACCTTGTGTCCTGAAAACAGATACTGACAAGAGATATTTACGGAAAAGTATTTTTTCCCCCCCATCAAAGCGTGATGTCACAGTGAACCCCGCCTGGTATATAAAAGCATTTTTAAGAAGTGGTGTGTTTAAGGGGCACTTGGGACCCGGATGTTAAAAACTTCACTAGTGTGACGTGGTGGATTTGGTGTCTAGAAGACAGCTACCAAAAAGGGTTCGGCAAAAAAAATTGCAGCTGTACTTTTTACCTCTGGTTGCTCTCCTGCCGGCCTTAACAGGTGTAAACAGGCCGAAATTCTGCCCAGATTAACAGGAAGTAAAGTGTACTGTATGCGGTGAAGTCATTCGCCGGAGTGGGTGTGCATGTGTGTTTGTGTGAGTGGGGGGGTGGGGGGGCTGCTCCATCACAACAAATGCTATTTGACAGCCTGCAGGCGAAATGATGTCATACATCTGACAGGGAGACAAAACCAGCAGCACTGACGTCCTGCCCTCTAATTGGCTGCCCGTTGGCAAGCGGAGCGTGATGCCGCAGTCAACCGTGAAACTGGCGAAGTGGCGGCAGGCGATCTGTTTGTTGGGCGGGGAGGTGGGCGCGAGCTCTCCTGTCAGCCGCTGGGGCTGGATTTGCTCTGCCGGGTTTGAAGCAGCCGTCTCACACGCTGCCCACACGCTGCAGACTGGTCGCTTACGCATCCGGCTCACGCGGATGAGGGAGCACCGCTGGCTGCCCGGGAAAGACCCCGGACACATGCTTCCAGGCCTTCGGCTTCATTACGGCTTATCGTCCCCCCCGCCTGATTCTCTCTACTTCTCTGCCCCAGCCACATGTTCGCAGAGATGTAAGAAAAAGCCTGAGCATGCTGACTAATAACGTTATCTGCGAAAACCCACTAATCCGGAGCCGGGGCCATTCTCACCGGCCATGTGATAACGGATAATGGTTAATGGTTCAACCAGACCCTGTAGCCCTTAAGACACTGAACCTGACACTTTGGTAAAAACAGGACCTGTAGCTAAGGGTACATTGGGCATTGCAGATCGTAACGCACTGAGACCAGGAGCTGAAGATAAACCAGGACCCGTAGCTAAGGGTACATTGGGCCATATAGACCGTGACACACTGAGACCAGGAGCTGAAGATAAACCAGGACCTGTAGCCCTGTCATGATGTACAAAGAGACCTGTAGCTAATTTTACATTTAAGTAACCAAGGATACACTGAGACAAGCATACTATAGCCTGCATCTAAGGGTACACTTGTAGATATGGGTACAATGTGAGCCATATCTAAGGTCACAAAGCTTAATATTCAGACAGTCCTGCAGTCAAGGCAAAATCCTGACCCCCTGTAGCTCAGAGTTAAAACACAGCTGATGTCTCGCTGTGGCTAACGAGGATCGCTGGCTTTATGACTCAGACACAAGTATCGGGGGAGACTGACAGACTGCCTTTGTTTCACTATGCAGTACCTAACCGGCGTAGCTGGGTCTGTGGGTGCTTATTAGTGGCGTTACAAACAAGTAAAACTTCAAAGACGTTCTTCAAGGCCGGCCACACATCATCCTGCCCCCCCCCCCTGTCATTTCCCCACCCCTCTATCATGTCTGATGGCCCCTGAGAGCGAAGGACATGGCACCCAAGGTGAGGGCGGATTTTAATTACATCCAAAAGTAGGGGGAGGGAACTCACTCCCAGGGTGGGATGTAGAAGCTGGCCCTCTCCTGACGTGCCACCTGGCTGGACGGGCTGCTGACAAGAAGACAGACCCCCCCCCCAACGTCAGATATAACTTGGCCTAAGAATACCCCCCACCCCACCAAAATAATTCTGTAAATACTGTAATTCTGTAAAAGAAGAGCGGGCAAGGTCCTCACCATAGAAACATGGATTGTAAAGACGGCTGTGAAGAGTCACCACAGAGGTTTAGACTAGGGAGACGTACGGCTGTTTTGTCTTGGAGACGACTCTACGACAAGAAAGGAGGGCAAAATGCGAGCAACCCACTTACTGTGCGGAAGGCGGCCGCTACGAGATTCGCTGGGAACAAATTCCTAGAGAGAATAACAAAGAACAGAGTCAATGTCGAAGGTTCTCTACTCTCACCTTTAGCAATGTGATGCGTAGGTCATACGCTGAGATGAAACCGCAGTCTTGTTGGTCACGGTGCAAAGAAACAGACATAAATAGAAAAAAGAATAATGACACAAATGAACATGGACAGGCAACATGGACATTCTGACCAAAACAAATCTCGCGAAATAACTGGGTAGTAGAAAGCTTCTCGCACAAAAACTTTCACTCGCAGACGGTGGGTGACGTGATCATGACCATATTCTTTTCGGTCACTGAAACATAAGTTTATGAAAAAAAAGCCCCCAGATTTACTGGTCTGCCCCTTAGCCGGTTGAACCCAGGGTCACTGCATGTACAGCTGGGGACTCAGTGACCTCTCGCCCTGAGAACTGCAAGCAAACCTTGAAAGTCTTTTTTTTTTTAATTTCCACATACCAGTAAGTTATTTGTTAACTAAAGTAGGGCAAGACATCAGGACATATATACATATACATGCAATTAAATTTTGTGTGAGATCTTATTTATATCTGATTTGTTAAATTTCATAGATTTGCAGAATTTTTGAATTATGAAAATTGAATTTATTTACAGATATGGTGCATAAATCATTTACTTCATGTTTAACTTCTTTAAAAATATGTCTTACACAATTTTTTATAAGCCATCTTAAAATAAAGTGAAGTTAGTGCTTTTCATTAATTATGTGATCACGGTTATTACAAGTGATTAACGGAAAAAGTTTAAATTGGGATTATTGTTTAGAAAGTCAGAATAATACCGGGCATCATTCGATATGTATCACCAAGTGTGGTTTCAGTTCTGATACATTAGCATGAGTATTTGATATCAGAAATACTATTACACTCCCTTGGAATGAACACGCAGTTCCGCGAAACTAACTAAAATAAGTCAGAACAATAGGAATCAAACAACAGGGACTGAACCCCCTTTGCTGGACGCTGCGTGTAGATGTGATATGAGATACAAAATAACACAGGCTATTGGACGAACACAGAATCACAAATAACAGCAATTTAAAATCCCAGGACCACACACATAGGCTACGTAGTAAAAAGCATGCAGGCTGGGACTATTTTATCGCTGAAAATACACAATACACACAGTTTTAATGATTTCTAATAATTTATGGCTATCTTTGTATTTTGCTAGTAATTTCGATATATTTCCTGACAGTTATAATCTCTACCTCGTTACAATAGACCGGCAACTCTCATCACTGTAGATGGAATAATCACTCGCTGTGATTTCACTGCTCCGTAAAACGTTCATTATCTTGCCTGTTCCACATGGACTATGAACAGATTTTTATCTAGACGTCGGAATTAAATAAAATACCATACCTGGCAAGGTCTAAGAAGGAATCCGTGGTCTCCTTGCTTGTCGTGACTGTTTCCAGCCCCAAACTATTAGTGTTCAGTGCCCCTGCACCCACTCCCGGCTTAATAATGAAAGCTAGCACCACGCCGATGCCCGAAGCGATCAGCGTGGTCACCAAGAAGTACGACACGGCGATGCCACCCAGTTTGCCCAGGGAGCGGGTGTCCAGAGAGGCTGCACCCGAAATCAGGCTGCACACCACCAGGGGAAGGATGACCATCTTCAGCATCCTAAGCAGCATCTCGCCGGGGAAGGCGAAATAAGTTACCTGCGCCCGCGTCAGGTTCATATTCCTGACCATCATACCGAGACCAGCGCCCACCACAACTCCCGATACCGTGAGTATTACCAAAAGATTCCTCTTAAAAAACTCCACTATAGCATCTTTCAATATTTTTGGACCCCTGGCTGCCACTTCGTTAGTTAAAACAGGCGATTTTGATTTTACATATCCGTTGGCTTCATTTTCCGTACCCATTTTCGCTAAATATATGTAAATAAACCTATATTAAACTAGGTTGACGCTATTTTATTAAATTCAATCCAATTTGCAAAGCTGGTGACTAAATGAGCAGTTAATGGTTCAGCACGCGAAAATGCGTACCTAACGGTCCCGTATTGTGGGGCGCAACTTGCACCTCTACTAGCAAGATGTCAATATATTGTGCTTCCCAGAGCATGCGCAATAAGAGCTGAATTCTTCAAATAATGATGCAACTTGACGAGATATTGCCTCGTTTGTAATTTACAGTATTTGAAGCAAGCATGATAAAAACGAAACGACGTATGTGAAACGTTGAATTAGTCATGCAATCTGGACATCGGTAATTTATATGTTATGGATCCATCCATTTTCGTTATATAAACGTATGTGAATGAGATTGAATTCCTGATTACAATTTACTGGTAATATTTACTGATCTTTTTTACTTATAATACATGTAATACTGGGATTTATAATTTACCTCATAATAAACTATAATTAAAACTGCGTTCATTGAACGCAGCACAGGTTTCGCTTTGCACGTGTTCTGAAATTACGACTATTACTGATTCCATGAAATTTTACTGTTGGTATTTTGGCATCACGCTGAAATTATTTAAGGAAACTTAAATAAACCTTTAAAGTTAATAACTGTCAAAGAAGGTTATTGAAATACACACGGTGTGTAGAACACATTTTTGTGCGTGGTTTTCAAAATAATGGAATAAGATATTTAAATTGTCATTATGGAGAATGCTATATGGGGATATTAATTCAAATAGCTTAGTATATTCCTACTCTTCACTGAATATGCAAAAGATTGTGTAATTACAGTGTAGCATGTATTTCATATTATGAATAAGAATTATTATAAATATGATGCATAGCATTCATGAAATTGCTTGAATAAGACAAACCGACATTCATTTACATAAATTGTATATAAAGGCAGAGAGGTTATTAATATACATATTTGTGCATTATCCGAACTTAACCACTTGATGGCGCTAAACGGATGGACGGATGGTTGGTTGATCACTCAATTCTAATTCGCAATAAATTAGTTTTCCCACTAGGTGGCACCATTTGTCTAAAAGACAACCGAACTTCAACTCATAATTTTCTTTCTTTATACAGTATTTCCGTGTCCACATACGTCATTATTTCTAATTTCTTCCGTCAATGGTTACCATTATAAATTATTAATTACTTAAACATTAGAAATTCAAAACGTATTTTGAAATGACTGGAGGCCTCTTCTGGAACTTTCTCCATACGCCACCTGCGTCAGCCCACCACCTCAGCCTTACTGATACATATTGCTACATATGTCCCATCCCCATTTCAGAAATCTCTTCCTTTCTTTCACTCATCCCATGCCTGTCCTAATTTCCTTCAGTGATCCACTTTCACATTCTACCATTCATAACATATTACTGTCAGTGTCCAGCAGTCTTAATGGTGTGTTAACAGATATAATTACCAGTAATAATAATATCTTATCTTACCTCTTCAAATTTTATCTTATTTTAATCACAACTTGTAAAGGCAGCCAACTTTGAGGGTATCAAGAATTTCCCTCTGTGGATCATTAAGGTTTATCTGATCTTATCCTATCTTATCTTAATCGCAGTTTGTAACGGCAACCAGGGTCATGGGCTTTCATTTTGTCAGAGCACCTTATTAAATCAATAATGTACAAAGAAAGAGGCTGGCTTCTAGCTGGAACAGCGGCTGTGCACTGAGTAGTTCACACCTGCAGAATCCAGGTGATGTCATTTTCCATCCAGGCTATTCTTCCAATTAGGCAGCGGACTGCAGAGCACAATGGGAAGCAGTGTAGGGTAAGATTGCTACTGCGATTCGGCGTAATACACAGTAAATATGTGGCTGTAGAATTATACTTTTCTAAAATCAATACTAAAACCATGTGTCCATCCATCCACCTACCAATGGTTCACCCTAGTCAGAATAACAGCATATAAATGGTGGTACGTATTTGTAATATTATAATATTCGATAAATTTACAGAGAGAAAGGAAAGGTCCTGTAGTATGACATGCTGGGGGTGCAGGGGGCGCTGTGGGTCGCCTCACACCTCCAGAGCTGGGGCTATACTGTATTAACTCCGTTTTTGCTTATACCATCTTGCTCTCCATATGACACAGACACATGCAGGTGAGAGTAAATGTGGGGGGGGGGGGGCATAGTGCAGGGTTAGCCAGTGTGCAGAGCTTCTGGAGCTGGGGGTTAAGGGCCACACTCTGGGGTCCACGGATATGTGACTGTTCAACTGAAGCTGGGCTTGAACTGGTGACTTTCTGACCACAGGCACAGAAACTCAGCCTACTGAGCCCTTATATTACCGTGTATGTATACATTTATGTTAATTAATGTGATGATGCATATATTTAGTTATAACTTGTGATGATATTCAGCTAAACCTAGAGAGACTTAGCTGAATGGACAGTATGCACATGCATTTTAAGATAACAGATTTTCAGTGTCCAAACTCTCAAATTAAATACATTAGTATGAATCGTTCAGTGAGTGTGATGGGTGATGAGTATATATATAAATATATATAACATCATGAAGACAGTAAATGGGCCGCTTCCCTGAAATCAGCTGTCACAGTAAGTGAGCGAGTGTGTGTGTGTGTGTGAGAGAGAGAGACAGAGCAACATCAGAATGTGTGAATTTCCCTCGTCCTATTTGTGCCCGCTGTCAGACGTGTCACACCCACACACGCGAGCGCACACGCGCACAAACGTTCACCTGAACTATTTTTTAGACTGCTACTCTTTAAATTACAAACGTTTTTTAAGTAATGACTAACACCTTCATCCTTTCAGCGCAGGTCTTCCGTTTTGTTGTTTTCCAGTAATGCATATTTTCAGTAGTGGAACTTGAGCCTTCTACTTCCTGTTATGCTGCCCAGATTTAACTTGTAAGAGATGACCAGGCACTGCTCCGACATTATGCCAACATCCAGTGTGTTTTCATTACATCCTCTTGGAATTGATTAGTACATTTCACAGTGCTTTTACGAATGCATTGCATGTGCGACTGCATTTACCTGAAATCCACCAGCGGCGTGATGTATTATAAAATATGCACGTCAGAGCAACGGTTCTGGCTCTACGTGCAACACGCGGACAATGTGCAGCTTGTAAAACTTGTCTTCAGGCCACACATGCGAGCACAAAGACTAATATTTATTGAGCACAGAACTTACTACGCCCCTGCAAAATCATTACCCTTTTTTCTTAAGAGACATTACATTTATTTTATTTACACAAATTACTGTGACAAATTGAGTTTTAATTTTGACGAAATTATTTTGGAGAGACTTTAATCTTGGCGGCTCATAGTGAGAGACTTGGAACAGTACATATGACGCTAAGTTCGTTCAGATTTGCTATAAGCCTGATTATAACTCACATATAACTCATGTTTTATATTTTAAAAACAACAGCACTGTATCGCTGGGAACAGGGTTACAATTATTTTCCTAGGAAGATCTATTACATAAACTCCTAGTCCTACATATTAAACAGCCTACATATCAAGGTTCCGGTTTAGTCATCCTACCTGCATCACTCTGTCAGCCACCTACATTTGCGTGACATTAAACTGGACATCATGATGCCATGTAATCTTTAGTCACGTCTTTCTCCCACTGAGATACACGACGACGCAAACCACCCAGCTGTATTTAAACCTAAAAGCAAAACAACATTTCCCCCTTCCAATGCACAAAATAATGAGAAATGCAGTATTAAGTGAGGCAGTGGGGAGGGGAGCAAGTTATATTTGACAGAACACGCGTTTTCTGGCCGCTGTGGAAGTGGGAGCGCTGGCTCGCGGTCCGATTGGCTGCCTTCCGGGGGGTGGGCGGGGCCCTGCGCTGTGACTCACCGCACGACCCATCAATCACGTTAAATGTCCTGAGCGCTGCGGCCGGGGCTCCTGCAGCCGCCGATCGTAGCTGTCCGGCTCCATGGCTGCTCGTGTTTGTCGGGACTTGTTACGTTGTGCGAGGAATCTGCAAAGTGATCCCGATCCTAGCTGAAGTATTTTTTTTAAGTGACGCACAGCCACGGTTGCGGCACATGACTCCAACACTAATATTGATTTTTGAAACATTATTTATTACCCGGCTTTATTTCATTACTTCGATTTTAATTATCGTGCACCTGGACCGGATACTTTCCCCGATACCAGTAAGTATAAATATCTGCCTGCATTCGGGTTACCTATCATACGGGTGTGATTTGGGACGGAGAGTTTGATGGGACGGGGGAGGGGGGGAGCACCGTATTTGTTATTATAATGAGACTCTTGATACCACGAAGTCAGTGTAAATGGTGCGAACGTAGCATTAACCTTAAAGGGAGCTGCGAAGAAGACACGAGAAATGGCTTTTGGTAAAGCTTCGTTGTGGAATATTTCCAAAACTTGCTGCTGATTATAAATAAAGCACCATGCAATTTAACGCTTTTAGTTTAACCGGAGAGTTACGCGAAGATAATTAATGGATAGTTAACCGGAACAGTCAAGAGCCAATGTAGTAGCAGTAGTAGTAGTAATAATAATAATAATAATAATAATAATAATAATAATAATAAACTTACGGCGTGGGATACACATTTTACTTTTTTTCACAGTGTTAGTACGGACGGATCAAATTACGTACGAGATTGTTTTTGTTGCTACAGTTATAAGATTATTAGTCCAATCTGGTAGACCTCGCATGATGTTCAAATTGAGGCAAAACTTAAACTCATTAAGCCAGAATCAGTGAACGTTTGGAGATCCACCTTACGCCCCCATGTGGGTAAAGACAGCCATCAGCGACCAGATAGTTTAAAGGCATTTTAAATTAAAGTTTAATTTCAAAGTAAGTGAAGGGACGGCCTGTGGAGTGCTTCCGTACCTTTGGACCTTGTGGCAGGATGACTAGATGCTGAAAAATGGGAATTCCAATGGACTCTGCGAGCCTCCCCCTGTGGCCCGGGGGGGGCCCCCGGCCGCGGCGGGGGGGGGGGG
>JAODJX010000112.1:61788-84197 GCA_026776945.1 Isichthys henryi
CCAGCTCCTTCAGCATGTCAACACAGAAGCCCTCATACTGGTCGTTGCCCTGGAACTCCTGGTAGTTGCCCTTGCGCTGGCCAGAGACGGTTAAACACCTATTGAGAAGCAAACGGGCTGAAGATGGCCAGCCGACTTAATGGGAGAGAGAGCTGAGTTTGTACTTACGATGTTTAACTCCCCGTAAGTGTGGATGCATGTGGCGGGAGCATGGTGGAGGGTGTTGTGGTTCTGTAGGAAATTGAAATTTGATGGCGGGGGGGCGGTCATACACACACTCCTGGCTGAAGTCCTCAATGTGCCACACACAGAATGGACGCCGTGAGGACCTTAAGCTACAGTGTCACACGGCGTCTGGAGAAACGGTGGACTTTTTGTGTCCAAAATGGAACTGGAGTGACATGGGCAAGGCTGGCTACAGATGAAAGTAGGTCACTGGCTAGGCTAACGGAGAAACAGCTGCTCACCTGTGGCGGTTAGCTGCTACATGCTAACAGAGTGAAAGCTTATCACCTTAGGCGGTTAGCCGCTACATGCTAACAGAGTGAAAGCTTATCACCTTAGGCGGTTAGCCGCTACATGCTAACAGAGTGAAAGCTTATCACCTTAGGCGGTTAGCCGCTACATGCAAACAGAGCGAGAGCCAATCACCTGTGGCAATTATCCTGTACATGCTAACAGAGTAAGAGCTGATCACCTGTGGCGGCCAGCCGCTACTTGTAAATGGCGCATGAGCAGGTCAAATGCTCGGCTAACAGAACAAAGGCCCCTCACCTGAGGATATTAGCTGCTGCAAGCTAACAGAGCGAGAGCCGATCACCTGTGGCAACTAGCCGCTAGTACATACTAACGAGCAGGTCACTGCTCCCCATTCGTGTCATTTTTCTTGTGCCATAAATCTGCCTTTTTGACAGATCAGTTGGGCTAAGGATCTCTCCTGCCCTCGCCATCCTCATGAGGGCTGTGCAAACACAGGTGGTGGCTTCCTTTGTAGATACCTTTGCTGGCAACTCTGATGTGTCTAACCGGGTCACCAGATTCCATCGCTGCTTCCTCTGGGCACCATCCTCGCGAATCCCATCTGTGGGGATGTCATGGTCACCCACATGTGACATGTGACTCACGCCTTAAAGGCCGGGACCGCGGAGGGCCTGTACATCCTGCTGCAGCACACTGGCGGAACGTGCCATACCACCAACACCCCAGTTATCTCGCTCTCTTGCACCCGTTCTCTTCAATTAAACAGACCCTTTTAAATCCCTTTTAAAAGCCCCCGTCCTAAACTTTTTTTTAAAGTTTCATCAATGTCGTTGCTTTTTTTTCCTCCTTTTTTCCTTTTAAAATTCAGTCCTGATACAGATGAGTTCTGTGCTTAAGTTCCCTCTGGAGCCAAAGCCAGAAGAAATTAAAGTGAAAAAGAAAACAGGATGATAGATGGACGGGTGTCTTATTAGGAGTCGACTTCGAAAACCGCAGGCATCCGTTTCTTGGTGGCCGTCCAGAGTTGGGTATTTTTTTCCCTCGCTTTTGATCATACTTGGGGTGGGTGGGGGTGTCAACTAGGAGTAGTGGTGATACATGAGAGAAGGGGGCTCTGTTTAATAACCATGACAACACAATAAAATAAAAATTATATCTCCTAGTCAGCTCACCTCTCCTCCAGATCAGAACAGGCGCCAGAGAGTCTCCTTAGAAACCCCAAAGCCCTCCAACCACAGCCAGAGAAACCCAGTGGACTGAGTGCAGAGGCAGTGTCCGGTGGCAGGGACCAGCTCAGGTCCTCGGTGGGAGTGCCAGCCTTTCCTTTTCCGGACCTTCCCACCCCCTATGTCTGTCTACACTCTGGAGTCCCTTTGCTGTTCTGTGGGTGTGTAGGAAGCGGAATACAGTGAATGAAACCCCCCTCCCACTGTCACCATCACCACTCTCTTCCAGATTGCTCCCAGTTGCCATCGTGTTTGGGGTCTGTCTGGACTCTTCACAACTCGAGCAGCCGCCTCTCTTGACTCTGATGGTGTGTCTTGTCCCCGTAGCCGAGCATCATGGCAGCAAATGGCATCGGGGAAATTTTGTCCCTGCAGGTGTTTTAAAGGGCATGTTGAGGATAAGCCTGCACCTTTAATGGCACATCAGTGCCTCACATTAATGCTGCATGTTTTGTGGCATGGCGATCACCATCCTTTAAATGTCACATCTCTTTGTGTTTTCGTCTTTCTGAGTAAGCCAGAAAGCACAGACTAGTGACGTGCTCCAGTCCGTGCTGCGGTTTCTCGGTCACGGTAGCCCGGCCTCCTACGTATTTCCCACAATCCTGCAGCGTTGTCCGCCAGCCTCAGGCTGTGTGTGCGGCGGGCACCCATGCATGGATCCCCTGCGAGCCTGGATTGTTGCGTAATACCCTCCCCCTCGGTCTGCTGTCAGCCCGCCAGTAGGTAGCCAGGAGATGCGCTGAGGGAGAACAGGAAGGGGGACGCACTAAGGGGAGCAGTAAGGAGGCTGCCAGGCCAGGAGGACGTGTGTGTGTGTGTGTGTGTCCTTTCGTGTGTGTTTCTAAAAGGAGACCACACTCTCCAGAGATCATGACATGTGCATTACACTTCCGGGGCTGATTCGCCTGTGTGTGCATCCATGTTCTTAAAAATGCTGCATTGTGCTGTAATAGCCACGGGCCAGAGATTGTTCAGACTTGCCTGGAATTACGAAAAATGGATCAGGGCTCTGTTTGACCTGGAAAAGACAGTGGCGATCAAGCCCTCACTGAAATCCAGTATCTGTCCACACACACATACACACATAAACATACACGCACACATGAACACACACACCTAGCCGAAATTGAGGAACCTGAAGCTATAAAGCTTTACATTATATTCTCTTTCAGCAGCTCAACTGAGACAATTTACAACTGTATCCCTCAGCGCATTTGTAAAGCTGGCCGTTTTACTAAAGTATTTCCGGTCAAGTTCTCTCTCAGGATTTAAGATCTCTAACCACTGCGCCCCCTGCTGCCTCTTTAGATTGCAACATTCTCAGCACAATTTTTCTTCAGATATTTATACTAAAAATGACAAAACATGACTCGCAACGATAAACTGTCTGCTCTAAAATCATGGGCCAAATCTGGCAGCCACATCTGCCCCACATCTGCATGTCCTTTTTGGGTTACTGGGAACCTGTTTAAAGCTGTGCATATGGACTTTGGATTCTGCATATCGCCCTCTGCAGGCTTGGCATCGCATAGCATCGTGTTTTTAAAAGCACAGACGTTAGTCGTGGATTTGGGGTGCTGCTGTCATTCCCTGTGGTTTCAGCCTATAGCTGCCTATGGTCATAAATAAGGGTGTTTATGTGCTGTGATCAGCCTATTCTGAACCTGCTACAGACCACACCAGAGGAGACCCATCCAGATCTTTTGCAGCATCTTCAGATGGACCATTTAGTTGGGTTGCATGGTGCATCCAGCTGTGTGGAAGACGTCAGATGTTTTTACTCTGGTCCTAATTTGGATTACAGGCAGTTAAAGGGGCCAGTTTGTTTTGGCATCAGACAGCTGTTGTAGGTTTGCGTCCTTGTTGTCTTAATGAAACAGCCAGTCATGTAAAATTATAAGGTAAATATGTTTTTACGTTGTTAAAGAGGGTCAATAAGTGGCACGATGTGGGTATATATCCAGAAGGTTCGGTAGCAGGGTGCTGATTTTGGAGTCGCTGCACCTGCGCAGTCTGTGTGCCCAGGTTAGAAAAGCACGAGCGGACCGTGAGGGCGAGCAGCGTCCGCCAGATAGAAAGCAGGTTGTTTTACATTCAGCTGTTCTCCCAGCATGGCCGGAGACATGACCGTGCACACCCGCCAGCACCGTTATGAACCTTCTGCCGTGATGTGGGGGGGGGTTGCTCGGCTGTGGCTTTCTTCTCCACATGAAAACTGTGCCGTGTAGTAAGAAAGGCGAGTGCCGATTTGCATAAAACCGCTCCCGGTCGTACCGGTACGGGCAGCAAGTTGAAGAAACCCGAATGGAGGAAATTGACGGTGTCACCTAACCCGGAGCGCTTTTGTTGGCTGTAGGGCCCGTATTAAATGTCTCTCTGCAAGCCTGCCTCCTTTGCATGTTTGTTTGAGGCACTGCCGTCCCAGTGGGTCTGGCGCCTCGTTTCCCCCGGCTTGGACTTAAGCGGGGGGTGGCCACCTACTGCCCACCTCCCAGTGCTACATCGCTATAACTTTTTACCGTCCGGTTTGTGTTTGAATCATTATTATTGCGGCAGAGTCTAATCGTCGTCGTGAATTTCAAGTGAATGTACGTTGTTTCCGGAGTCGAGTGATTAAGCAGCTAATTTCATTGTTGGCCTCTATAATTAAACGAAAAGTTAGTTTCGCTTCAGCCAGATCGGTCTTAATAAGAGAGCTGAGAAATTTTCGGACCAGTCCTAAAAAAAAATACATAAAATTATAAAGTGCTCAACGAAAACCTGCCATTTTACTTGAATGCCACTGCTTTTAAAAAATCATGTATTTGTTTATTATGGTGTTTTATCAATAATTTGCTACTAACAACAAGAACACCACAAAATTGGCTTTTAATTCATAGTGGAAAAATCACTAACACCGCCAATTTAATGCACTTTTTTCTAACACTGAAGTAAAATGCATTTAACAATGCATGACTTTGGCATAACAGCGAGGTGAGCTCAAATGAACTTCTGCCATGGTGTTGGCAACTTGCATTATATCGTATAACAGCGTTTATGCCCTTTTAAATGTCAAAAGCGATACAGCTGAACTTCTGTAAGTTAGATGCTACTATTTTGATAGATATAAGCAATGAATGACTATGTCTGACGGAAGTTCCCTAGAACTGTCTAATAATCTGTTCCTTATGTTAACCATGTTTTCGACATCTGACTATATCAATTTCAGCGAACGGACCGCCGAAACCCACGCAAATCAGTTTATTTCTTTTACCAATGTGATGGTGAAAGAGGGCTGAAAACAGTAAAGGCTGAAGCATCCAGTCTCAACGTGGAAGTTTGTTGCGTCATACCGTCCGTGCACGTAGCGTGGTTCTGTGCACAGGTTGTACGCGGTTTGGCGATGAATAAGTTCAAGGAAATATTTACGGTGCGGTTTTCCATTATACGTATGTATTTAAACTATCCAAACGTAAAACGTCTCCAAAATAAAAACGTAGAGAAGACGGGGTTCACATGCTAATTTTAAAACCATGCCGTGAGACTATACGATAATGTCACAAATCGATTTTATGGATTTATTTATTCATGTTAACCTATGTACGGTCAACGGCCCGGGAGGTAGCACGTGCCGAGCGTGACTTTCCATTTTCACGCAGGTTTCCTGCCATGGTCTAAAGACTTGCGCTTTAGGTAAACTGGCATATCTAAAACTTCTAATAGCGTGTGATTGTGTGCCTTGTGGTAGATAGGCATCCCATCCGGGGTGTCCCCTGCCTTGTACCCTGCACTTCCTCTCCAGGCTCGCTGCAGTCCTTCACCGGATGGATTATGTAGTTATGTCAGACACCATAATACTGTAGTAAAGAAGGAAATTTACAGCAATGCCATTAAAAGTCTTTCAAGCCTAGCCTGTCAGTTCTGGCGGAAGAAAGAAACCCTCTTCTGAATCAAGCCTTGTAGCTGAGGATATGTATGGCCACATTTCACTGCTACCATACTTTTGATATAGTAATAGGTAAAATAAATATCTTTTGCGCTAGGAAACTGGACTTCCCCGTTTGTGACGTAGATGTTAAACAACCAGGGGTGCTAACTTTGGTCAGCTGGCTGAAGTGAGATTTTTAATGAGACAAGTTTGCACACACAGGCACGTATCATTTTATTATCTTGTAGTCTGTAGGGTTTGCAAGCTACCACAAAGCTTTTGATATATCTAATTTTAGGTTTATAATGGGATGCTATAGATTTGCCATAAGATTTCTTGCGTGGGCGTGAGAGTCAGAAAGCGTGTGTCACGCCAGATGCATGAGAGTTGGCAACCCTGTAAACAGCTTACACATCATGTAGTATATAATGATATTATGCTATACAATTGTGAAGGTGGGCAGGCTGTTGTGGAGTTTTGTTCATATTTAAGGGCAAAATGCAGAAGGTACGCACACAAGCGAGCGGCGTCACCTGTGGTATTAGTGATGACTATTTGAACGTCCCCCTCTTTTATTTTCACCATCTGTCCAATCCCTCTCTCATCCGCGTTGCCCCGGGTTAACGATCAACGCTGCCGAACAGATGTCTTTGAGTTTGGCTGAGTGACGTAAGAGAGCAGAACCCCCCACAATGCGCCCTGACAGCCAAGGCTCGGCTTTGGCCAGTGAGGCTGGGTTCCCTGGCTTGGTTCTGCCAGCTGCTTTTTACTCTTGGCACCGTGCAAAAGTCGTAGAAGCACAGAAGTGTGTAAGTTACCCCCCCATCTGTTATTTCTGTAAAGAATAATAAAAAAAACGGCAAGGGTACATGAGGTGTAGAAACGGCAGCTGAAATGTCCCTGCCGAATGCGCAGGGAGAAACGTGTGAGAACAAAACCGATACACAATCCTTTAGCTAAGCAAACTTTGGCAAAATGCTCAGAACCTCTGCAGGGGTAGGAGGACCTGAATATGCAAGGAACAGAAGGTTCCAGCACATCAGCTGGCATCCGGCAGACTTAAGGCCACCGGCTGGATATCCAGAAGCGCTTCCGCTACCTCCAGACCGCCGATCCGAGTCCATAACCGAGGGCAGTGATGGTTTTCTCCGTGCGTGCGGTATCTGGCTCGGATGCGCTCTGTGGCAGAGGCCGCTGCCGCGTTGTTTCCAACACCGTGCTGTTAAGATACCGGTCGGACCGGTTTTTCCGCAGGGTGACAAATATGCGCGGATACTTATGAGGACGGGTTGGTTTGCGAGCCGGAGAAAGTCGGGAGTCCTGTTTCATATACGAAAAAGCAAATAGCTGCGTTCATGCCAGACTGGTTTCACTGTGAAACTTTAACGGTGACGTTTCTCACTTCTGGTGTTTAAGAACCAACGCATGTGCAGAATTTTAGCCCAGTTGTGCTTTTTAACTGTTGATCATAATACTAACCTAGTTGAGGCAATTTACCTCCCGGTATTTAATATGAAGGGTGTTAGATATGGATCCGCCATTGCTTATTTAAGCTACTTATTACTTTATTTTAACTCAGAAGTATATTTCGTGTAAGATATAAAGACTCTGGTTTAAGTAGCTTGACTCATAAATTAAACATTATTCTTTTGCTTTTTAATTGCATGTTGCCAAAAAAATCTAAATCACCATAGAAGTGTAACCATACCTTTTTAAATGGATTTATTTTCAATATATATTTATAGTCCTACCTACATGAAGTCTCAGGTTTCCCAAGATATAGGCTACAACTGACATGGTACATATAATCATTGGTCTATTTCATAATCGGCATTTGAAAATCATTACTAGAAATGTCTGATTTCGTTGTACGGAGGTATTTCGTTCAGCCCGACATGTGATCTGGCTCATTAGCATAATTCTGCGAAAATGTTGACTTTAAAGAAGCTGTCCCAATTTTCTTCCCATTGCATTTATCTGACACCACGGCACAGATGTGCCGTCACAGTCCAGTCCTTCAAACTCCGTCCCTCGAGTCCAGCTGCTTGCAAGGATAGAAGACCACGAAATGAATTAAAGAATTATCTCTCATTACACTGGACTACTGGTCAGCCATTTCCTGAAAGAGAAAGTTGATCCTTTTATTGATCACCCATTACAAGGTTACGGGCTAACAGGATACACTGAAGGAAGAGTCACAATATGTAATAGTTTATTTGTAAAATGAATATATTTTTTCCATACTGCATACGGGTGATTTTTATAAACAGATAAAGTTTTATGGTATATAATAAGATACATATGAACTCTTGATTTCACTCACCAGGCAGCAGTGATAAATTCTACATTTACAAAGGCAGTTAGTCATTTTAATAGCAACGGCGGATGTCCTGTATCACAGAAATACCAGTATGTAGCGCTCCAGTTTGGTTTGAAACCAGTCATAACACTCGTTTACGTATCCGTAGCCATATCACCCCCCTCCCTTATTCTAAGTGCATGATTCCTGCAGTCACAGCATTTCATCCCCTGCTGGGAGTGGTATGTTCCAGGATGTCAATGCTCCCGGTTTGCAGGGAACGTTCTGTGAACTGTTCGAGCTGGGCAGTGCAGAGGGCTCGTCTGTCACGACCCTGCCTAGGCCGCCTGCGGAGGCACCTGCAGAGACCGTGTCTGCCCCAGCAGAAGAGATGGTGCCACGTTTCGGTACAAAAGGGCCACACCTTGTTTAGCGCCCAGGACGCTACACCCTCACTTCTTATCCGAATTCGCCTTTATGGCCTCCGTTTGTGCTTTTTTTGTTCCTTTTAAAAAGCCACGTCTAATTAGTGATGTTTTAAGATTATTATTTTTAACCGAGGCCGGAAAATGTTGTACTTGAAATTGTTGAATAACTTGGACGTCTCAGATATTTGCGGTTGCTGATACATACTGTGGTGCTGTTTCTCGGACGTGTGGGCAGCGAGGATATACCTCGTCACCAGAACCTGCAATTTCACTCTGTATTTACATCAGACGCAGGGAGCCGTTTAAAAAGAGTTAAATTCCCTTCGTGTTTTTTTTTTTTTTGCACCTTTTCATAATGGCACATTCACAACCCATGAGAGACCAGAAACAGATCAAATATTATTGGCTACTTATCTGCAGTAGCAGCGTGTGTGTAGTTTGCTGGCTGCAACTAGCAACTGCTGTGTCCCAGCTGCCAAGTGTAGGTGGAGAGGGAGAGAGAGAAAGAGAGTGAGTGAGAGAGAGGTGAAGAGGAGTAGAGAGTGAATCAGAGAGTGAGTGAGTGAGTGAGTGAGTGAAACGGTAGAGAGGGGAGAGTGTGAGTCAGTGGGAGGGGGAGTGAGTGGGTGAGAGGTGAAGAAGTCAAGAGTGAGAAATAGGTGGAGAGGGAAAGAAAGAAAGCTGTAAAGGGGGAGAGTGAATGAGTCGGAGTGAGAGGTGGACAGGGAGTGAGGGAAAGAAGGTAAGAGGTGGAGAGGGAGACAGAAAAAGACTGGGGGAAAAGTGAACGAGGCAGGGAGGGGAAGTGAGAGGGGAGACAGAGGTGGAGAGGGAGGAAGAGAAGAAAGACGAAGAGAGGGAGTGAGAGGTAGAGAAGGAGAAAGAGAAGAAAGACAGGGTGAGAGAGAGAGGTGGGGGAGAAGGGAGGAAGCAGGCAGGGTGAGTGTGCGATTGTGTTTCTGTGTGCCAGTGAGAGAGAGAGAGAGAGAGAGAGAGGGAGGCGCGGCGCAGCCAGACACAGCCGGCCGTCTCTCGGCGCAGCAGCGGCTCTGCTTTACGTCACCCTAGAGCGGCTGCTGGATCAGGGCAGCAGCAGCGGCGCCTCGCCTCTCAGCGGCCACACCAGCCGAGTCGGGATCTCATTGGGCGCCATTGCGGACTGCTATGCCTTTCAATCGAGCTAAAATGAAAGTGCGAGCGACCATTTGAGGAGTTTCGGTTCGATGCACGCTCCTAGCGATGGACGTAGCTCTGTCAGCGGGACGGCGAGCCCCATGCTTGATTTAAAGAGCCGACTGGAGCTGAAGCTGGTAAGTTACTAGTTACTAGTTTAAACGCCGGAATACGACGCAGCGTCGTATAATCGCTCTGTACAGATTAATGGAAGTTTGGCATCTGCCTCCATTGGCTCGACTGGCAGTTCACTTTTTAAATCGGGAAAGCGATAGAAATGAACCCATTTGGCTATAGGAGCTTATGTAAGTAGCTAGTTAAATGGGATGAAGATTTGTATGACGGAAATCATACTTTATGATTCTTTTAAATAAAAAGCAAACGGAAACTTCGGGTGATCGTGAGAGCGACGTGGTATTTTCACACTTTGTGGCTATATGTGAATTTGGGTGCATTTCCATCATACTGCTGACCTTCCCAATCCTCTGATCTCCCTCCGGCAACTCTGCCATCGCGCCGACAAAGTTACTGAGCTGCTTGGTTTGAGACCCTTTAGATGGATGAAGGCGCACCGTCCTGACAGATGAAGTTTGGTGGTCCCTTCGCCGTGCCACGGGCGGGGGTGGCGCACACCCACGCTTGGTGACATTTAACTCCGTGGAGGCAGGAGGATGTCTGTCTGTCATTAACCTTATTCACTAAGCGGGCTGTTGAAGTCGCTCAGATCAAGAGATACGGCTGGTCATGATCTTAAACGCAGCCACCTAAAAATCCCCCTTCTAAGTCTACCCGAATTCCGATTAATTAATTACATGTGTGACATATAAGAAATGACTTGTATGATATATATAATGCTACCTATATGTGAAAGCTTACTGATCAGATCTGGCTGAATTGAATTAAACCGACCAGTCTTACAGTGTCCGTACTCTTTAAATCAAGCAAAGACACCAGCCAATTTCTCAGGTCACAATCGCCGTAGCAGGTATGTCAAGGTCAATTTCGAAATGTGTTTTAATATATATAGCGAAGTCAAATCGGAACCTTTTGCAAGGGAGCCATCAAACGACTGGCTTGTTTCTGGCTCAACGATTTGTCGATATCGTTTCGTTTAGCTTTCAGACCACATCGGGCCAGTTAAACCTGTGGGTCAGTACACCTTCCACAAGTCAGGTAGTAGTGATGTGCTTATTTTTTTAACCTTCCCCTTTTTCCTTGGATAGTTTACTGCCGTAACCGCTTATGACGAATAGATTTTTTTTTGCGCGAGAATAAATGCCGTTTGCACTGAGCGTAAGGCAGAGCTTCATAAATATATAATTCGTTATTTGAGACGGCTGATTTCTGTGTTATGAGTCTGTCAAAGGCCAGCACTGCGCGGCAGAAGTTTATCACGTTGCCTGAGCGTAGTGAGATCGGATTTCGGGAGCGTGGTCCAGAAGCAGAAGGCGCAGCTGCAAACAGGCAGCGCTCGCTGGCTGTTATTCTACTTTGGCGCTTGATTTCTAGCTGAGGCAGTAACCTGGCAGTTACACACGGTAACCAGTAACCCCGCAGTACGAAGGACTTTCACCGGGCCGAGCTCTGTGGTCACACAGGCTGGCTGTAGTGCCATATCTTTTCGGAACAGGTGTCTCCGCACCCACCACTACTAACATTTTTGGGACTGGAGTCAATTCGAACATGATTCTCTCTTGGCATCTAGAGCCATTTTGTTTTGAGACCTTGACTCTTCATTTGAATATCTGTATGTGACTTTTACATTTGTTGGTACCTCCCTCAGTACTATGCCCAATCACAAGGTGCTTCACAGTGAACCCGGGCATAACTTGAACCAGGGATCTTTTGGGATGACCTGCTGGGCTTCTCAAGCCCTCTCCTGTCATTGGGACATTAAATAAAAAAATACAATGAATAAAGACAGAAGTCAAAGTACCATCTATGCCGAGCGTGAGGCTGCCGTCACATGACCATATGGGCCGTATGAAATACATAGAGGGAGTGATGTCACTTCCTGTTTATGTCCCTTTCTGGGGAAATACTGAACTGTAAAAAAAAAAAACACATTTATAGAAAATTAGTACATCGGGACTTAAAGGAGGCAGCCCGCTCATGACTGGTGTGAGTCAGGTGTCTCCCAGATCACCTGAATGGGGCGGGTGCTTCCGACTGATGCTGAGCCTGGGGAATGGCGCGGCACGTGATGGATGACCTGCGACATGTCAGTACATGTTCTGCCCTCGCCAGACCACACATGACGAGATGCTTTGGACGCTGCCGTAAAACAGAATTGACTGCGTACAACAAAATCATTGTGCATTTTGAGATTTGCCAGGGTACAGATGGAATTTTATGGAGGTTTAAATTAAACTTGACTTCCTGTTTGTGTTACGAGATCCGTTTTATTGCCCTTTGTCTATGTTCATCGATTTATCAGGCCTGTTTTTTGCTTCTGGTTCAATCTGATTGTGATTCACCTTCTTGTGGGATAGGTGAGCTGTAACAGTAAAGTCAACTCTTATCAAGAGGCTCTGATGTTTTCAGGAATATGCTCCCTTTTTGGGTAAAAGCTAAGTGTCATTCTGAGTGCGATGTACTTGGCCCACACTGCTAGTTAAGGCATCTGACTTAGTGAGTTTTGAGCCTTCAGATGGGTTATTTTGGCCTCATGCTTCTCTTCACCGGGGCGCCATCCTGACAGTCTGTCCACTAGGGGGAACCGGCATCAGTCTGGTGACCTGCTGTACACTTGTCGTCTGGGGCACCCCGCATGCGGCTGATCATGAGAGGGACACACTCCTGAACGGTTACACACCTTAGTGTGCTGCCATCTCAATGAGAATCCAGACCATCGGTATGAATCAGACACCTTCTAATAACTTGAGTGGTGGACATATTTGCACCACCTTCAGTGTTTCGTAAGGTGCAATATTTAATAGCAGGAAGAAGGTTGGTGTGTCACAGCCAATGACAGTGACACACCCTGCCTCCCAGTCACCTTAAAAGGACACTGGTTATGTTCTGTTGTGTCTTGAAGTTCCAAATCTCATTGGGATATGCTTGTTGGCTTCATTTCCCCTTGCCCCCTTACTAGAATTTCCCAGCACTTCATTCATCGATCCTTCGGCCTGTGGTGCTCCCATAACAAACACACGTGAGGTTTTTTCTTTAGAGGCAAATCCCTAATGGAAGAGCGTGATTGGTGGAGCTCTCTCGTTTAACTGGGCTGGACATGCCCCTCCCATCCCCTGTCATCCTCCCGCTCGTCCTGTCCAACCTGTTCTAAAGTCCCCCAGACATACTCTCGCCGTAACGGGAGACTGACTCATGTGTGAGACAGTGCGGATTCAATCCACAGGAAGCGGATTTTGGTTACAGCACGCCCACCATCCTCATCACTTTTAGAGCTGCTGGTTTCATGGTGGTTCTTTATCTGGAAGTTTCTGTGGTATTGCTGTGGAGCGTCACGGGTGGAGGTTCAAAAGCCACTGGTAGTTTTATTCCGTGGCTTGCTATGAGAGGCCACCATTGTGGATCTGGTTGTGAGCCTCCCTAAGTTACCCCCCAAGGTACTGTTAAGCATGGTAGAAGGCAAATAAGTACAACAGTAATCATCTGCATGACTACTGCACAGTACTTAGTGATTAGCAGATACAGACCTGTATCCACTGCCCTGGTCCCTGTAGTACCTGGGATAGGCTCCAGGTGCCCACAATGCTATACTGTAAACACAGTGATGGATGGATGGATGCATGCAGTCTCTTCACGTTGTGATAGTGAGAATTTGCTTAGATAATCACCAGAAATACGGGGTCATGGTCGTACAGCCCATCACCTGAAGAACAGGCAGGCGCCAGTTGGAGCCCCCTGCTGGTGTATTGCAGGTTTCGGTGGGGGTACGCTCACCCTGTCGTATTCGGATGTTACGCCTGAGGTCCCCGTTCCCAAGAGTCTGCCTGGGTCCTTTCAGCACCGGGGCTCTGCGGAGCAGGAAGGGGGAGAAGCAGCACTGTTCCTCTCTGTCAAACCCCATCTGGCTTCCCATAATCCTGCTGGGTGGATTCTCAGCTGAGGTTCGCCATGGCAACAGGCAACCCGGTCCGCTGTGCTTCTGGAGAGGGCTGCACTCCTCACCCATCTAACTAACAGTCTGCCTGTCTCTGTCTATCTGCCTGTCCATCTGTCTGTCTACCTACCCTCCATCCATACACTCTCACTCACTGTCACACCAACATACACACACACACGTTTGTATTCGTCATTGTGGGGACTGTCTTCATTTCCATGGGAAAAACTCTAATCCCAACAATGAAGACCTTAACCCATACCCAGCCATAACTTTTACCACAGGTAACCAAACAAAATACAAGACCTATGGCATTTTTCGTGTTTTGATTGCAGTCACAGATTTTTATAAAATTGAGGTTATCTTTGTGGGGACCAAAGAATGTCCCCAAAAGGTAAAACGTTACAGGTTTTTTTTTTATCACATTGTGGAGAAATTTGGTCCCCACAATGTCATAATTGCAAAAACTCTCTCTCTCTCTCTCTCTCTCACACACACACACACGTCTGTGACGAGCGCCTCGTGAGTCCAGTCATAGCCACCGTTCCAGGAATGCCGGTCATGTGACGCGGGGCCGCGCCGAAACCTGACTCACTTCGCCGCGTCTGCTCCGCCGGGCTCTGACGCGGTGCCGCCGGCATTCCTGCTGCGACTGGACGGGGATCTGGTGCCCCACGTCACACTCGGAGCGGAGGGCTGGCGACGTTACGCGCTGTGCGTTACGCGCTGTCCGTTACGCTCCATCTGTCACGCTTGTCTTCACCAGCGCACTTTGAGTCACGGCGCTGAAAGGAATTGAGCTGGTTTCCAAGAAACGGCGCCGAGCGGCTTCTCTGCGCGCGTGACCCATGGGGGCGTCACTCTGCGTAAACCCTGTGACTCTGTCAGTCCACGCTGCCCGACTGCTATGAAAATGAATGGTTTAAATGGCAAATATAAGCTTACTGTTCACTGACGTGTGGCCGGGCCGTGGGCCATGCTGCTTTGTGTCTTTTTAAATACGTGTTATAGGTTTCAGGTTTTCTGCTCTTAATCCTGTCAAATATCGTTTGAATTACCTGCATGTGATGCCCTTCTATTACTCTTATGTCGATCGGGGGTGGGAGGTGGGTCCTCGTTCTGGGGAATAACCCTCCTGAATTCCCGTGAATCTTTTAAAGCATAATATTAATTAAGCTGATCGAGATCTTGTGGAGTTCACTTTTATTTCTTATTTACTATAGCTATAATATTGTCTGTCCACTGTTACTGATACTCACTCTGATGACCAATCACGCTGATTACAGTGGGATCAATCTGATTACCAGTCATTGATCACTGGTGACTATTATTGTTGTTTATTGATGATGGTCACTGAAGATAGTCACTCTGATTGTGGTCACTATGATAGTCACTCTGATTGTGGTCACTATGATTGCAGTCACTCTGACAACTCACCTTGTTTGCTGTGACTCTGATTAGTATCACCCTGACAATGGTCACTCTGTCATCAGAGGGACCACAATCAATCACTCTGCTGCTACTCTAATTGTGGTCACTCTGATTGCTGTCGTTCTGTTTGCTGTCACTTTGATGATGCTCACTCTCCTCTCGTCCCACAGATATATGTTGGGTAAAGGGGCAAAGCGGAAGCACGATAAGGATGATGACGGGCTGGAGGGCGACGCGGCGGTGGCAGTGGGGCGAGGGGGGGGCCCCTTTAAGGCATCTTACACACTGCAGCGACAGACCATCTTCAACATGTCGCTCATGAAGCTGTACCACCCGCGGGCAGCGGCCGAGCCCAGCCTGGAGCGCCGTGTTCTCATCAACAACATGTTGCGGCGTATCCAGGATGAGCTGCGGCGTGAGGGCGGGGCCCAGCCCCTCCCACTGCCCGCCTCTCCGCCCCCCGAGGACCCTGCCGACGAGGGGTTCCGTGAGCCGCCTCCCCCACCACCCGGGCTGGCGCCTCCAGACACCTGCCTCACCCCCGCCTCCCTGCTGGAGGCTGATGCCTCCCTTTTCTGCAGCTCCCCCTCCCCCCACACCTTGCTCCTCCACGGTGCCCCCTCCAGGCCAACCCCTTCCCCGTCACCCTCCAAAGATGGCTTTTCCTCTGCCCTGGACGAAATTGAGGAGCTGTGTCCCGACGTCGCACCGACTACCTCCCCCCCTCCTGGACCATCTCCTCAGGGGCCCTTATTCTCCCCCATGCTCCCTGCGGGGGGCGACCTGAAAGACAGAAAGCCTGACGGCCGGGGGGTGGTAATGGCGACAGACCCTCAACCTGGTAGCCTGGATGTGAGCCCATGTGCCCCGCTCTCTTCTTCCTCCTCATCCACCACCTCCTTTTCCTCCTCGGGCTTCCTCACGGACCTGGCGCTGGACGACATCCTGTTTGCGGACATCGACACCTCCATGTATGACTTTGATGCGTGCACCTCCACCTCAGGAACCGGCGCCGCCAAAATTGCCCCTATGATGATGGCGGACGACCTGTTCAAGACTCTGTCGCCCTATGGCGGCCCTGGTGCCGGTCCGGCCTCAGCCTCCTCAAGCCAGCCTTTCAAAATGGACCTGGCCGAGCTGGACCACATCATGGAGGTCCTGGTGGGTTCCTGACTTCAGCAGCGTTTCACAAAAAATAATATATAAATATGTATTTCAGAAGAACAAAGAAAATACAGACAGTGCCGCTTTTTGTACAGTTTTCTACGCAGTAAGAAAGTGATGGGTGGCGCCCCCTAGGGGCTGCTTGACGACACTGTGCATGCCATTGGCCCACCCTTCCATGAGACCCTCAATGCAGAGACCATCAGGCGGCTTCTAGCAGATCCCAGTGCCTTCATCTGCCTCTGACCACCCCACGGCTTGTGGTCTGTCCCCCGGTTTCCACAGCAACCTGCGGGCAGTCCCGCCAGTTCATGGCTGTAAAGGATAACCCCCTTTTTTAAGCACAAATGGTGACGTGGAGATCCTGTTGTCATGTCCCACTCCTGTATATAGATCCCGTTTCCGGTCCATCAGCGCTATCCACACCGGCTCAGTCTCACTGAGTTTTAAAATATTTTTACACAAACTTTTTTTTTTTTTTTTTGAAAGAACAGAAGTGCAGAATTTAATACTCATCCTGAAAGTATTTTAATAAGGTGTGTTCTCTGAACTTTCTGTTTCTCTTAAACGTGCGAGTTTCCGCACGTGGGGTTCTCCGGGAAGGCCAGTGGTTCCAGTTGGGGCGTCGCCTCATCACTCACCCGCTGGCCGAAAGGGACTTTTCATTGGGTCGCACAGATGTCGAAACGGCAATAAGTACTCGAACTAACCAATCACTGTGAGAGAAAAAAGAAACTACAATCTGATGGAAATTAGGGCCCAAATCCACCTCACATCACAATGGACATTTGGATTCAATTGTACGTGTTTGTAAAAGATTAAATTATTTTATAAAGGTAGTAGTTGACCAGAAAAGTATGAACTGAAAGGGAAAACATGTACAGTTTACAAAAAAACGTGGTTTACATTCACGGTGACTCCATTTCCGTTAGACAGGAGTTACCACAGGAAATGACATCAGCTGTAATATACGTTGCCGACACTGACTGAGAGTTCTGTTCATCTCGCTACATTGTAATGGGACATGATCGCGGGAGGAAGCCTGTTGTCCTTACGGACTCGCCAGGGCTGTCCCCCCCCATGCATGCTCTATGAATAACACCCTTTACCATTGCACCAAATAACTGTTCATTTTTCTTTTTAAATCATTTTTTAAAGTTGTGTTTTAGCCATCAATCCCCGAGCGGGTAGCTCTGCAGAGGCGTGTCGATATTTGCACCCTTTTTGCCAAATGGTGTTTCCTGCATCTATAGCTTTGGATAATTTGCTGTGTTTGCTGCCTTGGACCCTGTGGCCACCTAATCTGGCTTTTGTATGTCTGATGTTCCTATTTAAGTTTCGTTGAAATGCTGTTGCTTTATTCGTTTGAAGCATCGCCTGTTCTCTCCTTGTCACTGGCCTTTAACCCTGTCTGGGGCGGCTTCTAGCTACACAGGAGGTCAGGCGGTCAGCCGACCTGAAGGGGGCGCCGTCAGTGACCCAGTTGGCGCAGGCGCCCTGGAGCGCTATTGAGACCGCGGCACAGACGTGTAGGTCGAGCCTAAGACACGCCTGAGATGCGTCATCAGGCCGTTACTGGCTTGAAATAGTGTCCCCCCCTAGTCCCAAGAAAATGTATATTTTGGGGGGGGGGGCGCTGAGGTTCCTACGAGCAGCTGTCAGTCAGCACGACTGCAATTGCAGAAGAGGCATGGAGAATCAAAGTAACTTTTTATTAAATATAGTATTTTTCTATGAAATTTTTAAACACGTTCACATCAACCTCATCCATGATGGAAGCAAAGCCATTGATGTAGATTATGGAGGAAAAACAGTCATCTTTAAAACTAACTTGCTTTGTTTTGCGTCTTTGAGAGATTGCTCAAGTGACCAGGAGAGAACCAGGTGGACAGATTGATTCCTGAATGTAAAATCAGTAACAATTTCTTTGGTTTGAGGTGATTTTTAAAAGTTATTTATTATTTGTTTCCTGTGTAAATATATTTATTTTAATGTGATGCTAACATATGGATTGTAATGCTTGCAGAATGTAAGGTAGGAATGTACTCGTCTAGGAATGTAACTTGTGGGGGCTTATGTTTATGAGAGCGCTTTTCCCGTGCGTTTTTAGCTTTTATTTTCATATGATTTTTACTGAGTTGTTGAGGGAGGTTGTGAGGTCTGTGCCAGGTCACGGTAAAAACACTCAGTCCTGGACCCGTTGGGATGTGGGTGCGCGTCAGTGAGCAGCCCAGGACGTGTGCACGAGTGTCTCTATCAAGCGGACACGCAGTTTTTTCCTTGGAGTTTAAGAGCTCTGAGTTCCAAAGCCAGAATGTCAGGATGCTTCCGTCAATGATGCCAAAAATTCCATGATTTTTGTACCATCCACATCAGATGGATTCAGTGTTTTTCTTCCAGAGGCTTGGAGGCATGCTCAGCAAACATACTCATCCTGGGCAGGCGGAGTGCAGGGGTGGGGGAGGGGGCTGTAGAGCACTGGGACAGACCTCGCCCTGCTGGGTGTAAAGGGGCATTTTCTGCTGGGGGAAAAAAGAAGGCTGTATTTTTTTTTCCACAGACTTTTTGAGCTGCGGCTTTGTCTATGCAATATTACATACTCATCCAAAATGGAAAGTAAATAAAAAAACCATCAAACTGATTACTGTATTCACACCAAGGTATGGACTGTAGTGTGTGTGTGTGTGTGTGTGTCTCATTTTATCATGAGGTGTGTGTGTGTGTGTGTGAGTGAGTGAGTGAGCCGGCTGCAGTCTTAATTTTGTAGTTTTATATTATACAATAAACTGAAAGTAAAGTAAATGACTCTTATTGCAGTTATTTTCCAAAGTGAGAGTTGACATTGGTTTGGTTCTTTATCAAAATGGCAGTTAAAAACACACAGGTCAGCCCCATTCTCTATCTGCATTATTAAAATCCGCCCCTCCCCCATTTCAGGCACAGCTACCAGTGTCAACAGTTGCTACTTTTTTTTTTTTTTACCCATGAGTCACTGCTCCCTGGAATCTATTTTGGGCGCCGTGTCCACACCAGCGGACATTTTTAGCTCACCGGCATGCCATCAGAACGCGTGTGGGGGGAGGGGGTGGCTTTATCAGAGCATGACCTCATGTTTGTATGTCCATTGTATTTTTTTTTTTTGCAGCTGTGTTCTCCCATTCCTGGGGGGGGGGGTAAAACCTGCTGTAGAACACGCAAACGCATTAAGGCGCCGCATTAATAACAGAACAGTGACCTGCAACTGTATGTTTGCGAGCATCTGTGAAATGATCATAAAAGCCAGAAGCTGCTTATAGAATTATTTTGATGTCTGCTGTACATCTTTGACAAGACGCACAGCAACAGTGTTTAGTTATATTTTCACAAATATACATTTTTTTCCCCCAGCAAACTCAGAACGGCTGTTATCAATAACCAGCTGTATTCTGTTCACCCTCGTAATTCATTTGTACAACGCCTCCTTTTCCTCATTGCTGTGGGTCTGTAATCGGTGAGACGTCTGATGCTGGTGCGTAGCGCGTCTTCAGCCGGAGACGCTCGAGTGAGCATGGGAGACACAGCCGAGCCGTCACCTCTCATTACGCTGACGTCCGCCTGCAGGACTCCGAGATGCTGTGTTCACATGGAAACCGAGTCGGGAGCGTGGTTACCGTAGCCAAGCCTGACTGGAAAGGGAAGGGGGGGGGGGGGTTTGTAGCGGAACACGTGGGATGAGGATCTGGAGGAAAGACGCCCAGAGTTCACTCCGGAATCAAGAGGACTCGACAGTGGTCAGTCATGGGAGGCACAATTCCAATGGCCTGTTCATCAAATAAACGATTTTCATTATATCATTGATGTGCGCCTTCACTGAACCTAACGTCTGCTCGGTCTCAGTTGAGGGCGGCTCGGTGCTCTCTGTGCTGATGTGAGCCTGCCAATGTCGTAGGTAACTGGGACACCCCCTCTATGAAGCATGTACTGCGAGACAGATAAATACCAGGGAGTCTGGACCACCCCCCCCCCCCCGTTCCCCCACAATGTCCTTTAAATATTAATGCAGGGAGAAAGAAAATGGAGAATCTCATGGCCTGGATACTGCTGTTTGTGTTTCAAAGGCATAGTGTCTGCTTTGCTTTCAGGTCCTCTGGTGTTAGCAAACGGCATCAGCCATTGCTCGGAAAAAGGGATTAATCAACAGACCTTTATTAAGGCTGAGAGGACGACGCAAGTGGCAACAAACACGTACTGAAAAAAACTAAACCACCTTTACAAGACTCCATGAGCAATGAGGTGTGTGTATTTACATGGAGGTCGAATGTGGGGGCTTTACTATTAGGCTCTTAAGTGGCTGCAGGCCAGGAGATAAAAGGTCCAAAGGAATTTCCATAGAGATTGAATGGGGCTGGGCAGGGTTAATCCCATGCTACTTCCTAGCTCTGTTCTGGGAATAAAATAGCACCATATTTATAAGGCGGGAATCCCTTTTTTTGTACCAAAATTGGTCGCCCAATCGACAGACATACAAAACACAGGCAGGCTTTCGTGGGCAGAATGAGTTTCCTGCAGCTGTTCCTATCTGGGAGCCCAAGTTCCCCTCCCCTTCCCTCCAGGTTTGTTTTGAGCCTCTGATCGCCGAACAGTCATGTTCTCCTCTAGCAGCACCGGGTGATATGAGCCACTCCCACCTTCTCCAGCCACTGGCTTCTGTCAGCATGCATTCGGGAGAAACAGGTTTACGTAATGCTAGTTCGGGCTCTCTGTTGCCCCTGCAGGCTATTATGTGCACAGCCTCACAAGAACAGAAATCTACTGGTCAAGTGATGCATCTTGTGTGTCATTGTGACACCGTTTTGCAGCAGCATTAAAAAGAAAATTAATTTTTGTATAATCTCTATATCACCAACAGGCACCACTTTGGGTTGCAGGAAAACCAAAGGAGCCCAACCAGTTTAAATGGTGCTACTATTGTCCCAGTTTCCACATCTTTCCACTTTTGCTGACACATTGTTTTTTTTTAAAAAAAAACATCGTTTTGCATATAGCTCACAGCACAGAAATGGCAAACCTTTCCGCTTAGGATCTCATTCACCTAAGAGATTCAGGTCCGTCGCTGAGATGCGCCCCCCCTTCCCCCGAGCCACTAGTTCGTCATGGCAGAAATATCCGACTCAAGGTTAGGCCTGTCTGGCTGACTGCCAAATGCCGCATGCACTTCACACCTAATGGCTCAGATGGGACGTAAATTATAGTTGAATGACACAGTCATTGTATTGGTACAAAAAAAATAACAACTACACGCAAACCACTGACTTCCTGTGTGGGTTAGCAGAATACATCCCACATCTTTACCGAACTTTGGCTTCTCCAAATGCAATATCAGTGTGGAGCCAAGCCGAAGTTACATTTAATCACGCAGAGGCGTGCAATCGGAGACCTCGTGCTACAGCAGTACCTGGACCCATCTCTCCTGTTAAGCAGACCGTTAAATCCCAGAGCTGTGGCCTCATTCCGGAAATACGGGCCTAAGGAATGTTGTCCCCAAGCCTCTCAAAGGTCACTCTCATTTACAGAGAACAAACTTGGGGGGGGGTCAGACGGAATGGCAGCCATTTGGGCGCGCCGTGGCGTGGGAGCCGGCCGGCGGGCGTCGGAAGCGGCCGATTCACATCGCGACGGCACTTCAACGGCGATATTGTTCAGGGCATCTTCCGAGTGGGCGGCTCCCCATTAACAATCACAGAAAGCGCACAGAGACCATGCGTTTCTTGTCGGAGTGAAATGCGGCAGAGCAGCCTGGACCCACCTGCCTGCTGAAGGCCCGCAGGGAGCGCCGTGGCACGCCACCGATATTTACGCTTTTACTTTCCCTCCTTTTTCACTACAGATCGACTACTTCCTGTCCCACACACCGAAAAGCCATCCTTCAACACGGAGTTTGAGCAATCACTCCGACTCCCACCTGCATTTTACATTACTCAGAAATTTGGAACGAATACGATTCATTCCCCATAAGGGGTTGGGCTCCATACACTGGTTTGCATCTGGACGTAACAGCTGTAATTATTGGGATAAGTAGTAACCTGGTCTAATTAAGCGGTTCTATAAATCATGTGCAATACGGTCCTCCAACTCCACCTGACTTTGCCGGGGGGGGGGGGGCCCCCCCCCCGCGGCGGGGGGGGGGGGGGGCGCCGGGGGGGGGGGGGCGGGGGGGGGGGGCGGGGGGGGGGGGGCGCGGGGGGGGGGGGGG
>JAODJX010000112.1:84297-110777 GCA_026776945.1 Isichthys henryi
AAGCTAAAGTGAAAATTAGGCATGTATTTAATTGCATCTGTACTGAAGTCAGCCCGGTTCCCTGCTGCTGGAACAGAAACCCTCAGAACCATGAATATCTAAGAGCCCCTCATCAGACGTGGAGGGACCCGATTGAAAGTTTTGACCACCACTGGGCTGAACCGGACTCCCCTACCTATACCACGAATCCTCAAAATGGCTAAACAAGTGGAGTGGAAAAAAAACAAGGTCTCCACACAGTGCAAAGCAGGAACAATGCGTTCTCTTAAATTATTTTAATTTCCTGTGTACACTAAAATTTACACACTTAAGTCAGTAAAGAAGCTGGGCATGCATATTAACCTTTTGACAGGCTCTTCAAGTGTATTGACTTTTTCCATAGGAATTTTCCCATACATTTTACAGTCCATAGTTTTACTGTACACAGTCTAAAGCCACAGCGAACTATGATTACATCCACTTCATCTTTACAATGTGCAAAATCCTTCTAAAAACAGATTTACAGTAGAACATAAACAAAAAGGCAGGGACGAAAATGAGACAGGCAAACAAGTACTTAACATTGTGGAAAAAGAGAAATGAGTGAGTACATATTGGTCCCTCATTCTTTGTCATTTTCGGCTGATTATCGCTTCAGTAACTCACGTTCCGGTTTGTCTCTTATCCAAAAATACCAGTGGTTCGAATGGAGATTGCCAACCCCACCTTCACGCAGCAGAAACTACAGCGAGACGACATCTGTGTCCGGCGGGCACATGGGGCATAATTTTCGGGAGATGCAGACGCAGACGACAACAAACGAAATCATCCGACAAACAAACGAACAAACAAAAACCAAACAACAAAAAAAGCACAATGATAGAAATCGAATGGGGAAAAAAAAAAATCTATTTCAGGATAAAATCTACATACAGTAAAAAATAAAAACTAAGGCAATTAACACAACAGGAAACATTCAGCTGGATTTTGCAGGCAGTGTGGTTTCAAGTTATGTACATCATGTTATATTTTTATATATTTCAAATTCACTTTACTTGGCCTTGCAAGAAGGACTTCAACCAGTGTTCTCACTACCACAGACAGACGCACTCCCAGCACGGAATGGGGGGGAATAATCTTCCAAAAAAATAACTGAAGTTCATATCCCTGATTATTTACAGATTGATTCTCATAATAAACAAGACTGCTTCCACAGAACTTCAGTTCATAAATAAATATATGCTTTTATTTCTGATTTCTCCATGATCATTGTCATCCGTACGGTGAGTTGAGCTTCTCTTGGGGTTTTGATTTCTGAAGCAAACTGGGCAGCAGCAAGATGTGAGCGAGAGAGAGAGAGAGAGAGAGAGAGAGAGAGAGGGAGGGAGGACAGAACGGGGGGTGACCAGAAGCGGAGACGTGAGGGTGTTCAGTCGGGCGTGGTGGTGGCGCTGGACGTGCCCAAGGGGGTCAGCGTGGTGGGGAACATCAGCACCTTGGCCTGCATGAAGGACAGGTCTGGCAGGCTGCTGATCACCTTCGCCGCCTCCTCGCTCAGGTGCTCTTCCTTGCGAGGCTTCCTGTTGGCAGAGAAAAGGCAGAGACGTCAGCTCGGGCCGTGATGCCCCCCGCTGTCAGCCAGACACGAGCCAGCAGCGATTGGAGTGAGTTCCTCTGCACCCCCACGCCCTCCCTGCCACCACATGAATCCCGCCTCGCTCTGGTACTTTCAGTTCTCATCTGCCCAATCTCCCCTTCTCTCTCTCTCACTCACTCACTCACACACACACACACACACACACACACACACACACACACACACACACACGCACGCATCTTGTTTCTCCCGGAAGCCCATATATGCCAGCCCCAAACAGAGAGCCGTTTGGCTCCATCTTGTGGTCACGGAGTGGTAATGCCCTCTCAGTCTATACCACAGACCTCACTAGCTGCTCAATGGGAATCACGTTGTTCAAAAACATCCAAATGTTTACATTTTTAAAACACAAACCCCCTGACTGCAGCTCGTTCTAAATTATGGGATGTGATTACAATAAGGCAGGTTTCAGAACAGAAAGAGCGATGGAGATGACAAGACACGAAGGATTTTCCGGACAGCAGGGGAACGAGTGCAAGCACCTGGTGGACGTGCTGGTCTTCTCCACAGTGGACATGAGGCGGGCGAAGGCGTCGGCCACGCGGCTGCTGGAGGCGCTGGTGTCCAGCTTGGCGGTGGTGAGCTCGTACAGCTCGGGGTCCACACCTGTCACAGCGGCGAGGGGCGAGGCGACATGTCACATGACCCCCAGGTCAAAGGTCAGTCACCTTTCCCCATACTGCTACAGGACAGCCACCACTTCCAGCCTAAACTAACAAATCTGTGCGGCTGTCCAACCCCCCCACAAATAAATATCAAAACACTTTGAAGACCATCAGAAATGTCAATGGGACTTTCTGCTGGGGGAGGGCAGGGCCATCAGAACATCCAGAATCACGGGTAACAGGAGACATATATGCCGAGGCCAAGGGACCATACTTCCAAGTTTACATCTGTCACTGAATCGACCAGGTCCTCAGCAGAAGTTTCATTCATGCAGAAGGCGGATATCTTTTTAGTGCACTTAACGCAGAAAGCATGCAGGTGCTGTGCTTATAGAGAGGTTAATAATCAGCGATCTTTACGTTAAACTTCTGGCTGGTGTCTGAACCTAAATGGACCCGAAATAGCAGGGTGAGGCCTTCACCAATTTTCCACATGAAAATCAAGAATCAAAGTCAGTTAGACTATTAAATATATGATTGAACGTCGTGGTGACCTAGGACCACTGCCCCGCATGACAGAAACCAGCCAGCTGGAGATCAGAGCATGTGCAGAGGTGGGTTAGGGACACTGTTAGCGGGGTCTCTGGTCTGTGGTCGACAGAAAACAAGCACGCTTGCTGACCTGGAATAGACGTGGTGGTGATAGAGCTAGTGTCCTCCACGGGCCCAAAGAAATCGAGGTTGAGCAGAGAAGAGCCTCCACTAGCTTGAGACCGCCGCGAGGGTAAGGGTGGGAGGGGGGGGCAGCCCGAGGAGGAGCGGTTACAGGTACAGGAATGGAAAGAGAGGCCGTTTACACACAGCTTGGCATTAGTACAGCACATACACAGTGAACCACACACAGACTGTGTTAATCTAGAAACCAGATAGAGATCCTACTCAAAAGGTTATTAGTTATTAGTACCAAGTAAAAAATGACAGCAAGAGGATATTAAAAGTGACGAAAACAGACATAAGACACCTACAGCAAGAAAATATAGATTTACCATGGTAAAATGTACTGGCATAATATCAACATAATGTATCTATGTTTGAAATACAAATCAAGTATTGTCCCTCAGATGGTCAGCAACATTTTACAACATGCCTCAGTCGTATTACTTGTGTTATTCAGTTACAATGCTACTGTTGTTCTTGAGGTGATCCTGAGGACTGTCTCACTTCATTAACATCCAGATAATCTTCCTGCCTTTTAAAAAGCTACACGCTGATCGACTGCACTGGCTCTTTTTCATCTCGGAAATTAAAGAGTGAAATCTGGGTTTAACTCAAGATTAAAGGCCTCTGTAGTGTAACTGCTTTAAGCCATTTTAGCTTGGCAGCAGTTTTATGAATGGGGTTTTCTGGGAGGCTGGGGCATGTTAACACCGCACGTCAGAATGCCACACTTTGGCGATCATTAGCACTTAGGCAACGCCAAACTGGGCGCTGTTCAGTGGAAACGGCCCACAAAAGTGTGAGGAACATGGAGGTGGACATACCATCCAGGGGGTTAGTAAGGCCACTGCTACTCCAGTCGAACTGAACAGGGGGGAGCGCCTCCTGCTGGTGGGAGGAAAACACAGCAAAAAAAAGAGAAAAAAAACACAGAAATGAGACCCGTGACAGGCCCGAAGTGTGGTAGAGGGAGATTCGGGAATCGTCTCGATCCAGCAGAGGACCCCGGTGTGGAAATCATCCAAAGCGTTCAGACCCTGGGCAGCTGCGTAATCGTACCTGGCCTGGGTCCCGCGGACAAGTGCCCATTTCCGGGGAGACCGGAGGCGTTTGTGCTATGGAAGCGATCTTCTCTGCGGCTGAAATGGGTTTCACGGGTTCTTTGGTGGGCTCCAGCATACCCTGCCAGGGCGAGGGGAGGCTTAGCACGCGACAGCACAGCGGCATGGCGATGCAGCAGCTCACGGATGGTGGGAAACTTGCCGGCTCTGCCGTGAACACTCACCAGACTGGCGGCATACATGGGCACGATCACAGGCTGCTTCTTCTGACCTGTGAACAGCTGTATGGACAAACAGAGCTGCCTTTAAGTGTCACTGTAACGAGACCAGAGGACTGGCACCGAGCCGGGTGAGGGTCATGTACCACGATGGCAAACTCACGATGTTCCTGGTGTCGATGCCCAGGGAGCAGAGCAGGGTCTTGTTGCTGTGCGAGCCCCCCCACTGGTGCCGTAGGCCAAAGGCATTATGGATGTCCTGCAGTTGCTGCCACACGCTCCATGACCCCCTGTGGAGCAGCACAGTCATGTGACCCACACAGTCATGTGACCCACACAGTCATGTGACCCACACTGCTTGTCTACTCCTCTATCCTATCTGGGCCATGGAAAGTGCAAATACCTCCCCGTTCTTTATTTTGGGTGTAGAACTTTGCCAATCAGGCCACGGGGGGAGAATGAGGAGACTTAATGCTGCGGTGTGATCGTACAGGGATCTCGATAACGGCAGTCAACCTAACGCAAGTGTGCAGCGCTTTGTCGGGATGCACACCCTGGGGGCGCCGTGATGCTCCTCTCCTGCTGCTT
Organism: Isichthys henryi; assembly: GCA_026776945.1. Lineage (NCBI taxonomy): Eukaryota > Metazoa > Chordata > Actinopteri > Osteoglossiformes > Mormyridae > Isichthys > Isichthys henryi. Next base: position 89,123 of record JAODJX010000112.1, read on the forward strand.
CTCCGGGGGCTCCAGCAGCGCCTGCAACGAGACGACCTCCTCCGTGGCCTCGGGCTCCGCGCCGTGTGCATCCGGGAAGCTGACCTGAAACAGCCGCTCCAGCCGGCTGGCCAGCGACACCTAGTGGGCACAATGGAGACAGTCCGTGTACAGGACTACAGATTAGTGGCCACCGGGCGCCGGGACTGCCACTAAACTCCCGAAACCGAGACGGAGGGGAGAGGCGAGGGCTCTTTACTTCCAGTGCACAACCATTTCACAAGCAGCACTGGATTTTGCGACATCTGCATTTGCACCAAATACTTGTTGATAATTAGATTTTGGGAGATAAAAATGGCTAGAAATTTTCAGATGGTAATACAGATGACCACTGCTCATACCAGAGAATGGGCCCTTACACAGATAATGATTAAAATAAGAGCAGTAACGGCCACAGGACTGTTGTAACCCGTTCATCTTGAGCCCCTAGAACACTTGTGATTTCATGATTATGATTTGAGCGTTACAAAGGCTCTGATGGTCGTCAGGGAAGCAGGGGATGCTGAATCATAGAGTCACGCTTGCCAGCAACACACTTCCTGCCTTAAAAAAGCCAGAGGAACACTGGGAGAGATAGGAGTTTGTCATTAAGGAGGAGCATTTAAAGCTAACAGGGGTTAATGGATCTGAAACAGGGAGTGTGTTTATCTCTTGTGGCAGTGCAGTAGCGCACTCTACAGGAGGGAGGCCTAACTTCACCTGGCATCTTACCACCCCGATACTAGTCACCGTTCCATGGGATGCTTTCACGTCCCCTACTGTTAGGCCAGATTAAATCTAATCTCCCTTTCAGAGGCTTGCCTGAAAATCTGGCCAAAAAACATTTATTGTTAATAAAACATACATCGGAGTGAACGGAAGTACAGTGGTCCATGAACAATTTGGTTAGCGACCAAAGATTTTGTGAAAAAAATGTATTGTTTCACGTACAAAATTTGGGCAACGAACAGATTTCTCGACCAGATTCCTTTTTTTATACTAGTGTAGCACTGGCGGGGAGCATGTCCCAGCATGCTCTGCATGTCCCAGCATGCACCGTGTGCAATTGTAAGTAGAAGGAGCACAACAGGCACCCAACGAGCACCGAACCCAAATACACAGATGAGAAACACAAGGTTGTAAGACGCCACACTGCCAGATGCACACACGGTGGGAGATTCACACACGCGAAATACACAGGAGGATCGGAGTGGATACACACAAAGGCAAACGTACGCTCATCAATGGGCAGTCATGGCTTAATGGTTAGGGAAGCACACTCATAATTGAAAGATTGCAGGTTCGAAACCCCGCCCAGCAAGGCACCACTGAGGTATCTTGAATTAATGCAGAGAACACATTTTGTTGTCAACAATAACAACTAATCACTAAATTCTAATTCTAGAAATGCAACCATCAACAATACAAGGCTTAAGGACTGTTAATAAAGAGCGTGATTTTCCCGGCAAGCAAGTCTCCATGTCTCTCTCTTCTCCCGTGATGCCTCAGTCCACCCATTGCCACACTATATTGTGTTTTTCTATACAAGTTTTTACTATAAAAACCAGGAAATTAACAAAAATTATTTGGCAGGCTTATGAACGAATCAATATAATTTCAATGCTTTCTTATGCGAAAAATTGCCTTGGTTCGCATACAAATTGGTTCACAACCACTTTCTTGAACTGCAGGCACCACTGTATGCTGTTTACAAGATGAGCCAAATTGTTTTGCGCGTGTGGGGAAAATACTCTGACTGTAGCCTTGCAGATATGACATCATGCCGTTTCATCACGATAGGCCAGCGGCTGCGATGGACCGCGCTTAGTGGCCATCGACGTGAATGGCCACCTGTGTGAGCTGTCTGGCCAGCCAGACGGGCAGCCATTAAGGGGAGAGCCCCACCTGTCCTGGTAGCTAAACCCCCCCAAGGCGAGCGAGCCTCAGAGAAAACAAGCATGACAGAAGGCAAGCATAGCGCAGTATGCCAACTCAGGAGAATATCCGAGGACTCATAATTTTAACACACATGAGCAGTGACAGTACCAGAAAATAAAGTATCAAAGGCAATCCATCCATCTTAAATCCATTTATCCAGCACAGGGTCTCAGAGGAAGCCTGGACCCCATACTATGATATAATTTAAAACAACACTTTGTGTTCTGTTGCATATACATATAGGCCCATTGCACAAGGGCTATATTGTCACATATGCAAATAGAACCACAAGACTGAAAATATGCAGAATGTGGCCTGTCGCTTACACAATCTTTTCCATTTTGAAGTGAGCCAGCAAGATGACCAAGACAGCATTACACATATTGCACGGCAGGGCTAATTTAGACTTGGAATGAAAGCCACTAAGGTTTCTATGAACCAAAGCACAAAATTTATTAAACTGAACAAAAAAAAAAAAAAAAATCTGATTGCAAAATGCAGTTTAGTGCCAACGAACAGCCGTCGTTAGTCCCGTGTTCAAAAAACTATTTCAAAAATAATAACTCGCCAAAATAATCAAGTGTCTGTATAGTTTGGTCACACTGGGTCACCACAGTCGATCACAGTTTTGTTTTAAAGCAAGATGATCAAATTAGCTACTGGGGGGGGGAGGGAATCATCTGCTCCAACACCAATTACTGGTGCCATCCCTGGAGTTATTTTTTTGCTTCAGGAGTGAGACTGTACAAAGAAAAGAAGAGACACTTACTGAGTTTTACTTGTGTTATCCCGTGTACAATGCAGAAACACATGCGAGGCAAAGGGAGTTCCCATGGGCTACACAGCATCCTCAAAGAGCTGCTAAGCACCAGCAGCACAGGCTGCAGACTGCTGTACTGCAGGGCTGCATTTCTCCACCCAGTCCTCAGGAACAGCCAGACGGTCCCTGTTTTTGCTCCTTTCCAGCTCCCTGCCAGACAGTTCACATTTTTGCCTCCTCCCAACTGACTACTCGGCGCGGGGAGGAAGCAAAAAACGTGGACTATCTGGGGGTCCCCGAGAAGAATATATTAAAACTCAGAGATATATTGGACACAGGTTCAATACGTCAGCTGAACTCCTAACAAACAATATTTGCGGAAAAAGCCATGTGAGGCGGCCAAGTGAGATACAGACAGCAGGCTTTAAGTTTGACTTGTGTGGCACAGATTGTTCCCGGTGGTTATGAATAGGGAACAGAAAAGCGATAATGAGCTTAGGGAGACATAAGCGCTACTTAACACCACGAGTACGGGCTGCTGGGTGAATTTCCCATAATCCCTTCCTAACTGTCAGCTATTATCGGGAGTATTTCTGACAACTCATTTAAGTCTTTTACTTCTTACCCCACTTAATTCATTAAAAAAATACATCTAACAGTCAACAGTAGCACAGAGTTATCAGTCTAAAGTCAACGTTAATAACGAGATAACTGGACCAGTGAGGCGCGGCACTAAGGTCAATGGAGTCCAGGGTTGCATATTCCCTGCAGGTAGAGCTCCTTTGCATCCAGTTCAGTCGATCAAATGAATATGGAAGGAAGAGAAGAGCCAAGAACCTGCTGACCGCAGGAGAGCTAGGTCACCTTCGAGCTAATATATAAGGGCTGCCACAAGTAGATACAACAGAAGACAAGAACTGCTCTAGGAAAACCAGATTAATATGGAGGGAAAACTGCCGAAGCTGGAAAGCGGCATGACTGCAGTGTGGAGGAGGATGCAGGAGCGTGCTGGAGGCCATCAGGAGTCAAGGGTTTGATCACAGAGAGAAGGCTGTTGTGAGGAAAGGGCACTGTGCTTCAAGGAGTCTCCCTATCATCAGAACAAAAGCAGCCAGTGATGAAAGCACAGGCTCTGCTCAGATGCCTTGCTTGCAGAGGTCATTTCGAGGCCACCATGCAGACTGGACCGTCTCTGTACTTCACCACACTACTGCTGCAGCTTCTCTGCTACACGGACAGTAATTGAGCATTTTGAGTGACTTTTCTAGCTAATGTTTATCCTGTACCTCCATTTCAGCCTAAACCGGTCCCTCGATTTTTACAGAGGGAACGTGCAGGAAACGTGACAGTCCTTGAGTAGCACGGCTGCCCCGCCCAGCACCCTTCCTGAAATACGATCCATCGCCCGGAAACTGACACCTACTTAGGCTACGAAGAGTGAGACAAGGCTGTCATACATAAGGGATGACGGGAGGGAGTGCAGTCTGTGTCAGATCTGGATCGACCAGTCGGGAAACATTCCTGAGATCTTAGGGTGTGGTAGCGTGTGAAGGTCACTGAAGGTCAACCGGATCCTGCGATATTACATCATCTCCTGAGTTTGACTTTAAAAGTGTGGTTTGCCAGGGAAAATACAGACATTCGCAAATGGGAACTTCACTGCTGCTCAAACTGAACATACAAAGGAACTAAGTAACACTTACTAGGCTGGCTCTCCTGCAGGTCTCTGGGCTGCCAGGAGGGGGCGCTGAGAGAGAAGGGCTGCCCTGCCACTGCCCTTCACTCTCCTCTGCATCAGCAGTGCTTTGCTCCGGTCCAAAGGCGGCCCAGGATTCATCTCCTCCCTGGTCCTGACCCTGCTCTTGCTCCCCAAAAGCATTCCACCCCGTGTCGAAATCTGGGTCGGCACCAACCGGGGCGGAGCTGAAGTCCGCAAAACTGTCACTGGCGGGGAAATCTGCAAACTGAGATTCCTCACCATCGCCATCCTTTACGCCCCCGTGGTCTTTTGGAGAGTTAAATTCCCCAAAGTCCTCCTCATCAGGACACTGCCCGGCGGGCTCAGAGTCACCTTCCGGCTCCCCGGCTAAGGCCGGGTCGCCATCACCCGCCCGGTCAAAGTTGGCAAAGCCCTGATGGCCACATGTGGTCGCGTCCCCAAAGTCCCCAAAGTCCTCATCGTCTTCCTCAGGCTGTCCAGAGTCAGAAGGTGTCTGCCCTCTACAGGGTGTCGGTGAAGAAGCAGGACCAGTCCTGTTTTCTCCAGAGTCCTCCAGTCTGTCACTGGACACGGTGTCATCAACAGCACCGTGGAGCTCCGCCCCTTCCTGGTGCACCAGCCTATCCTCTGACAGCGAAGGCCAAGCCCCGCCTTTGGTTGTGTCCGGACCCCCTGCCGCAGCCTCCTCGCAGCCATTCTCCAGTGTGGAGTCCTCTGAGCCCAGGCGTGCAGTACCTGGCTCCACGTCCCTTTGCTCAAAGTCACTGTCTGTGTGAGAGCCCCCCTCCCCGTTACTCAGGCCTTCCCTCGTCCCCAAGGTGGATTCGGCAGAGGCTGCTGGCCCAGTGTCCACGACCCCCCCTGCCGAGTCGGTCCACGCTGGCCCCGCCGTGTCACCTAGTAACCTCCCTTCATCACAGCCGTCCCTGTGTTCTGCTGTATCTGTTCCCTGACTGGAGTCCGCTGGCATGACAGTGCTGGAAAAGGCAGAGAAATCCGCAAACTCATCGACGGGGCTCGAGGAGCGGCACTCCAGCGGGGTGACGGAGGCGCTCCCTTTTTTGTGGGGGTGGACAGGGCTTTGGGCGGAGCCAGCTTCCTGCACGTCCAATGCCGTGAACCCATTTGTGAGGACCTCAGTAATAGGGACGCCCCCGTTACAGTCTGGGGCCTCGGCTGCAGTCCGACCGCTACGCGTCTCCCGGTTGGAGGAGCTCAAACACGTGCCTGGTTGGGTCAGAGTTGCTGGTTTTTTGCAGTCCTCGGCACCCGCTGTTTTCCCAGGGAGGGGGCCGTCCCAGCTGCTGGAGGAATCGGCGCCCTGGACGTCCGTGTCAGACGACACAGAATCGTCCTCCATAGAGCCCCTGCCAAAAGGCCCCGGGCCCAGGCCCGTGAATGTGGCCCCGCCGTTGTTGAAGAGACTGGGGGGCGACGTGTCCGCCGCGGACTGCGATTGGCCGAAGGTGGCGGGAGTGTCAAACTCTGTGAAGCTGACACTGGACGGCACCCCGGAGAAGCCCCCAAAGTCGCCAAACTCGTCGTCGTCATCCTCTGCTCCTTCATCCAGCGGAGGCGGAGAGGAGGAGTACATGCGCACTGCCTCTGGCTCCATGGTCCCTCGGCAGTGTGTCAAGGCTTTGCGCTCACACCTGCAGAGGAGAACAGCGTTCAGATTACACAGCCTTATGATTAAAGCGCTCCTTTAAATTTCAAACTCCTCATCACTGGTCTCATCCTTAAGAGAAGGGAAACGCTGCTTCTTGTGAAGAACAGGTCAAGAAGGAAACAGCAAAGATTCAATGGTAATGATTAAAGAAAAATGATAAACAAGGTCAGTATAGATACACATAACTGAATATAAAATGTTATTTAAATAATCGGGATATTGCATACAACAACACACACATAAATGTCTTTTTCCTCCAATGCAGACGTTCCATTTTAAACTCCATTTCTACTTAAAATACTTAAAATTGAAATTGCTTTCAAATGAAAACTACCTCAACCTCTCACTAAAATCCACAAGAGCCACAAAATTTTAGGTTTACTGTAAGGAAATGTTATGCAATAATCTAAGACATGGAATATGGCAGATTAACTTCTCATTACTTTTTTAAAGGATCATTACTACAGAAGAAAAATCTACCATCAGTGCTAATCAGTCAGATTCTAAATGATATTTGAACTGTGTTTCATCTCAGTGTTTTATACCAATTTAGGAATAAAAGTATTCCGGGCAGCATCAGACTGGCTGAGACTGGTGAACTCGAAGAACCCTTTGGTTCTCATCCCAGGGAAATGCATTTAGACTATGTTAAAAAGCAGCAGAAATTAGCAGCCCCCGTACGTTTATGCTGATCCATGGCAAATGTGTCAGGAAGCCTATTCGTTTCCACCCCTGCCAGGGAAGGATAATGAACTAAGGAAAGTGAGTGAGCCAACTGCACGTGGACAACGACAGGCCTTGTGGGTAAGTAAACAGAACAAACGGCTTCTCTGACTGACTTTGGCCCAGTAAAGAGTCTCAAGGGACGAGCCCAGAGACACTAGCAATGTGTGTACAATATTGCCAAAACCGTGCAACATCTCAAATTTCCCCAAGCTGGCGAGGTGATCAGCCGTTTCTGCAGATGGCTAGCCATGCTAGGTGACCCGCTCGACATCGTCAGCGAGTCTGAAAGGAGGGATGAGTCGTCATTGTGCCCACCAAAGTGGATTTGCGCTTACGATAAGCAAAAAAAAAAAAACACACTGAGGGCTGGTGTTCCTCATGGCACAGTGTCAGGTAACAACAGAACAGAAAACGGCCGGCATATGTAGTTAAACTCTCTTTATCCGTTAGAACCCTCCAAAATGATGCACTTAATCAAAGCACAAGTTTTGCAGACATGAGATACAAACGCTCCTCTACTTATGAACGTTCAACTTACGACCTTTCAGACATACGAACGAAGAGGACTGAAAGTCCAAACTGTGTTCATTGTGCTCCCAGCTCCTGTCCGCAATATCAATTTCTTTTTCTGCGCGCCAATTCCGCCTGGTACGACTTCTGGCCGCTACTCCCACCGTACAGCAGTGTAGCGTGCGTACTCCCAGCATCCTTGATCTTCGTACTCACGTACACCCTTAAAATGATGCTGAATAACGACTTACAAACATTTCACATTACGAATGGCCGTTCGAAACGTATCTCATTCGTAAGTAGAGGGTTGTCTGTATTCTGGTCATGAGACAGTGTATATATCTGAAGTTTCCTCTGCCAATGGTCAGGTCAAATAAAGACAAACCTAAGACATTCCAGCAAACCAGACATCTGTGAAAAGTGAAAACAGCTGCCCCTGAAGTATACACGTTTGTCAGCTGTGATATCTGCTCTATACCTAGATAAAGCCCACGGCTCCCATGATCAAGAGATTTGACAGAGGGCCCCAATTCAAACAAGCCCAAGGGAGGGGTGCCCTGAACGCTGCTCCTCTCCCGGCCCAGCCAGCATGCGGTCAAGAGAAAATGAACAGCCGTCAGAGGGTTGGACAGTGGAAAAATAGTGTTCTTTTAGACTGCAATTAAGCGAAAATGAAACGACTTGCTAGAATGGACAAACCTGGAGATGCTGAGACTCACCAGGAGCAAACAAGGTGCTAGTATCAGTATAACGAGAGCCCCCTCAGCAACGGACTATCGGGGGGGCATAAACCAAAACATGGAATGAAGTCGGGTTTGACAGATTTTTTAAGTTATTTTCATTTTACTCAAAGCATGCTGCGGACACTAGCTTGAGAGCAAGTTAATATTTAACTGATAATTCATGACAACCAGGTTAAAACAGAGAAAAACAATACTATCAACACAAGTAATACAGAATATGATAAATTCCACATTTTAACACATCTATAGCGTTACTACAGTAAAAGAAACCATCCTCAGATCAGTTATCTGAACATAAGAAGATCAACAATGGTCAGGAAGGCTACAATAAAGTAGCACAGGTCATACAGAACATGTTTTCAGGTGTCTCTTTGGGGGTCAAAGAAAGACACCAAAGTAACAGCAGCAATAAAGTTTCAGGTACCTTAAAAAAATCATAATAAACAATGACACTGCTTCAAGCATACCAGTGTCGGCCAGTCTCCTGTCTGCTAGTGAGGAGTCCCCAGGTCAGACAGGAAGCACCTGATCAGAGCCCTGATGGATTAGGGTTACCTTACATGATGCTATGGTGAATAGGACGGCACCGGATAAGGAATTTCATGCAAAAAAAAAAAAAAGTTCCCATCTCAAGCGACAGGCTGAGTATCCAACAACACAGTGGGAGTTTTTAGACATTTTAACATGTTGCTTATTTTAAACTATTGACAGGAAGACGACTGAATGGAAAGGAGACTTCTAGAAAGCAGAACTAGGTGGTTAAAAAAACCCAGAAAAAAACACCACGTAAATACAAAGATTTATTTAAAGTAATAAAGGACTAAACATATATTCCTTTCCTGTCACAAACAAACCATCCCTCTTATGAAGTCAATCGGATTTTAAAAGCAAGTTTCATATCACCTCAAATTATACCAGTACTTGATCAAAACTATAAATTGAAAACTTAGCTGTTGAAAGTATTTGGTAAAACAATTTTTGCTGGGACAGATATATTTTCATCCTAAAACTAAGCTTTATAAGATTTATTTTTTGACGTTCTGAAAGACTTGGGCTAAATTTTCAGAAAGATCGCATGGTGCAATGGAGAGTAAAATCCAAGAGTTCCCTATACTGACTGCTTTTATTGCCAATACCACTATTCACAAGAAGGGTCCCAACCCAAGAGAGTGAGCATCAGGTCAGTAAATGTTTGCTAATTATTTCACAAAACATCTGCCTTTTCCACAATTACTTATTTTCAACTCTACATTTGCCTAGTGTTCTTTAAAAACTTTTTCAAGAATACCCCCAAATTAATGTATGTTTACTCCAATGCCACAAAATTATTTGTTTGGGAGAAAATCATTTTGAGAGAATTCTGTTTTACTTCTGGAAAAATTTTCAAAAATAAAATCAGAATATTCCATACACCATAATACGGCCATGTGGCAAACTGGTTTACCTACTTATGCCATAAACAGCTACGCAGATCTTCCATAAACAATTAAGGATCATGAAATACGCGACATTGTGTTTATGTTTCGGTGTCATTTGCTGATGTGTAACGTGTCCATGGGAAGGCTCTCATTCTATTCATTACAATGCAGCAGCTAGGTCACAGCAAATATTTATTTGCATTTTGTGTTGCATTTTTTTTTTTTTGACACCACCTTTACGTAAAAACTCTCCGCTCGTCTCAGACTATCCAGAATTGTTTCGTAAAAGTTCGCTTACAACAGAACATGAAATACTTCGCTCGTCCGCTACTAAGCGAAGCTATCTATCATAATACAAGACATATGTAAGAAAAGCTTTATTCGATTCAAGTTACCGCTATCGTGTAGCTTTTTCTTAAATACAACTAATACTAAAACAATACCTATACAGAATTAAACTACATGGTACTTAAATTGTTATTGTATGAAGGCATTTTATGATTTTGGCATCTAGGATATGAGCAGTTATGCTGTAGTCAAAGGTAACAGGCAAACACAAAGCGTTATTACACCACAGCGGCAATTAATGTCATTGGTTCACTTCCCCACAAGCAGTATTTCACAAAAAACAGAAAACTTCCCCGTGTACTTGCGTTGACTTAAAACTGTTCAAGTTATACATCTCACATCACTTAATGCATAGTTGAAACCGTCAACGGGAATCCGTAGGATAGCGTCCGTTGATATGTGCCAAAAAAGAAAATTAGGCCGCTGTCAAACTTTAACAAAGATGTCCAGCGAATGCCTCCGATAACCAATCGTGACAGCTTACGCTGACTACCTGGTGACAGCTGTCAGGTACGTTTTAACTCAGCACTTCGCTGCCAAACACAATCGCCCACCTTACTACCCTCGAATAAAGTTACACGCTTGGCGCATTTGTCGTGTCCAGTAAAACGGTTAAAACACGGACACAGAGGCTTGTCTAGCTACCCCACCTAACGACCCGTGCAGGCGCCCGGCGCCCCTGCCCGTCGGACCGGGATAGGCCCTGAACCTACTTCCATGTCGGCCGACGTCGCAGAAAGCGAGACCGGCTCCTATGTCACCCGGAACATTTCCAGGGCCGAAACCCGAACGCGATGACAGAGAAGCCGGCCTTTCATTTTTTATGAGGCCCTGGCTCGGGTTTCCGCGAATGACGACTCCCTTTCCCGTTCCCGGCTAGCCGCGGCTTAGCTAGCTGGGAGTCTGCCCGGGCTCTCAGGCACAGAGAGGGAGAGTACACAAAGAAATCACCCGGCGTACCTTTAAGTCTTTTTGTGGTTCACTCTCATGGTTCAGATGCAGCGCAGAGTCCCCACAACCCGAAGACATCGATAGAAAGCGGGGCAATTAAAACTCCTGCACTTGTGCTCATGTAAACGAAGGTTAAAGCAACCGGCTCTCACTCGCAAAGCCCTCTCCTCTTCCCCGTAGGAGTCTCGGTTCACTTTTACCCAGCATGCAACTGCACAGTCGTCACTTCCGGTCGGCTCGGACTGTTGTTTACTTCTCCAGGGCGACGGTGTCAACGGGGCGTTTCCGGGATCCGTTTTCCTGAGGCGTTACTCAAGTGAGGCGTCCAACTTTGTCGCCTTCCTTCCAACTGCATTCCCTTAGTGTGGTATATTTTTTATAATACATATACAGCGACGTCGACTTCTTGCTAGCCTTATCCTTTGCTATATATTTGTGGAGCTTCACGGTTGCTAATTGAGATTCTTTTCACACTGTAACTTAAAACTGAGAAGGGTTCTGTGCTGCTACATGCCTATTTACGTATCAGTCTTTTTTTGGGGGGAGGGGGGCTGTTCCTCATTTAGTATTTTTTGATGTAGGATGATGATACCGACATTTCGTCAATTTACTAAACATCTCTGCAGACCCCCTTGTGTTCTGTGTTGCCTGGGATAGGATTCAGGTCCCCGTAATGAAGATGAGCTATTAGACGACAGATATTGATGGATTTGAACAGAAATATTAGATTATTGAGATATTATGTAATATTAGATTTGTGGAAAAGGTGCAATAATCCGCCAGAGGTATTAGCTTCTGAAGGGAGTGAATCATAGGCCTGAAGTAAATTAAGAACAGGATCATTAGCTCTGGCTAGTGATGTGGGAAGTAATTGCCATTGTAGCAGTAAAATCACAGACGACACGATACATTAATGTTAACACATCCCTTCCACTTGTACTGTCATTAATACACAAAAAGTGAGTTGTTCTGTTTCAGATATAATGACCTCTTTGGTTAATTGGGAATTGTAGTCCTCTTTTGAAATAAAATGTTGAAGCTGCAGTTTATTGTCAGGGCTGTTATTAACAAGTTTAATAACAATGGAAAATTCTCATATATATTTGTATTCATTCCATGCATCCATCCCATTTTCTGTCGCTGATCAAGGTCCAGGTCTCGGGGGGCAGCAGTCTAAGCAGGGATGCCCAGAACTCCCTCTCACCAGCCACCTCCTCCAGCTCCACCGGCGAAATATCAAGGCGTTCTCAGGCCAGCTGAGAGACATAAGCTCTCCAGTGTATCCTGGGTCTGCTCCAAGGCCTCCTCCAGGTTGAACATGCCTAAAACACTTCGCCAGGGAGGCATCCTAGCCTGAACCACCTCAGCTGGCTCCTTGCGATGCGGAGGAGCAGCAGCTCTACTTTGAGCCCCTCCTGAATGTCAGCGCCTCACCCGATCTCTAAGGCTGAGCCCAGACACTCTGTGAAGGAAACTCATTTACATCATTATATTCTACGAGTGGAAAATTACAGATGTTTCTATACATTTTCTATGCATTTTGTGTTACATGTCAGTCTTAGCATTTTCCTTGATTGCTGAGTTTTTTCTTCTTGAATCTCAGCTGTTTTTTCAGGTCTCCTTGTTTAATTTGTCTGTATCCAACTTCCTCTCCTTGTACCTCAGTTACATTATGATCCATCCCAAGTACAATAAATTCCATTCCTGCAATGACAGTTACACATCCATTTGTAACTATGCTTCTTCCAGCAGTCCTTGTATCCTTTTGTTAATTACAAAAATCATACTCGGCAAGACAGTCCAGGGGTGCTGCTTGAGATTTTGGGTCCCATGCAAACCAATCCAATTATTTTCCAAATTTTCAGGGCCCCTTCATGACACCCCTGTACTGTTGGACCTCGTTTAAGCTTGATGATAGTCTTTATTTGGCTTCTTCAGTTAGTTCTTAGACTGTTCATTGTACTCCAACTGCTGGGTTGCCAGTAGATATTTTTTTTTGTCTATGTATGTAAATGTATTTTTAAAAGGTTTTCCTATTTTCTTATATGACGTGTGGTACCAGTCAGAAGTCTGAGTACATGTTTTTATCAGTACTTGAAAAAGAAAAATATACATTGCAAGAAATTATACATAGAGAGTACCAAAGCATTCTTCAAAAAAGTTAAAAATTCCCTTGAAATGGCCACCATTTGTCTTGATAACAGCTTCACAAACACATTCAGCTCACCAGAGCAGACATGTTTCCTTAGTTCTTCTGCAGAGAGCTAAGGTGCATGTGGTTGCTCCTCTGTTTCATTCATCCAATAAAAGTTCTATGGGATTGAAGTGTGGAGACCAGGTCATTAGCTCAAGCTGTCCTTTACCTGGTTCTAGTAAAACATCGAGGGGTGTTCAGGTCCCTATCTTGTTGGACAACGATGGTCTTCTGGTCATTCGGCCCATCAACCTCGCTTGGGCAGAATTCAACTGATAGCTTAATACTGTTAAAATCTTATCTAGCTCTGATTTAAAGGAACCCAGGGTTTTAGCTTGTGCTACACTAGCAGGAAGCCTATTCCATACTCTAACTACATACTGTGTAAAGAAGTGCTTCCTCAAATCCTGTTTAAAATGTTCTCCCACTAATTTCCACCCGATCAGAGCTGTAATCTGGCCACCTTGATGATTCATGACTAATGTCCTTATTCTGTGGTTTATTTGCACGATGACTTCTACATTTGTCCAATATGCAATGCAGCATTTTTTGTTTATTCGTGCTGCACATATAAGAAAACAGTCCTGTACTTTACCAAATATCTCACAGTTTTTGTGTGCTGTATCCAGTTGTTCCTGGATACTCCGGTCAGCCTAAATTTCCAGCAAACACTGCACCTCTGCCCTAGACCAAAGTGACCCCACCATGTTTGTTAAATGTTTGTCGTTACGTGATCTGTACAACCCATCTGATCCGTTCCTTCCTGGTCCACTTTACGTATAAGTACATGTGCACTTGGGTGTGCCAGTTGCAGCATTGACGTCACGTCTGTGTTCCATGCTCGGGCACGGTTAGTGATCACAGTAGATGTGAACCATGCCCAAGCCCATCTCTTCAAGCAGGTCCAGGCACGATTCAGCGTACCGTGGGTCAAACATGCTTGGGCACAGTACGGATGACCTACAGTAGTGTGAGTACACCCTATGATGCACCTGTAGAAATCGGAGAGAATATGAAGGGGCATGTCATACTTAATTAGGTTTGCACAAGAAGCGGAGCCTCTTGAGCGCGGACTTGGCTACTGTGCTGGAGTGGAAGGACCAGAAAAGATCATCGACGTGAACTGACGAACCTACAGCTTCTGATTCTTCTCCTTTCAACTCCATCAGTGTATATGAGGGCCTGCAAATCCCCGTGCAACTTTCTAAAGTCCGCAATCATCTCCTTCATTTTGATGTTGTTGAGGCAAAGATTATCAGGGCACCACTGTGATAAGGCACCAGTCTCCTCTCTGCAGGCTTTCTCGTTGCCATTGGTGATGAGGCCCCGGATGGTTGTATCATCAGAAAATTTAACAGCAACATTACAGCTATGCTTGGCAGTACCGTCATGTGTGGCCAGGGAGTATAAGTACACACACTGTGGTGTGCCAGTGCCTGGGAATCTTGCAGAGGAGGTATGCTAGCCAGTTTTAACTACCTGAGGTCTATTGGTCAAAATGTACAAGACCCAGTTACAGAGACCATTGCTCAACTCTAGGTGATCTTGGTAGAAATGATTGAGATCCCGATCTATAAAGAACATCCTCTTGTAGGTATCGTTACTGCCGCAATACAGCAGTGTGCATGGTCATAGTAATGGCATCATTTCTGGATCAGTTAAGTGGAAAGCGAATTGGAAGAGGTCCAAGGTAGAAGAACGAGAAGAAGAGATGTGTGAATTGACTAATCGTTCAAGGAACATCATGACCACAGACGTTAGTGCCACAGGTCAGTAATCATTCAGCTCTCGTGGAGACGCAGCTTTCTTGAAAAAAGGTTTGATCACTGACTAACTCAGGGAGAGACTGAAAGTGTCGGTGCAGGAGCCTGCTAGCTGGACAGTGCCCCTGTCTGAGGACGCAGCCTTGTGTCCAACCAGAGCCTGGTACCTAACTTTGACTCTTTTAAAGGCTCCGCTCACCTCTGGCTCTGTTAGGATGAGTGAGGAACTGTCTTGTATTACTGCATTAATATTTTACAATTTTGGGATCTGGGATAGATGTGTTGGAAGAAAATTAAGCATTTTGAGAGGGGCACATCCCAACTAGAATTAATGATTTAAGACTGCATTGATGAGGGAATGTAGCACTTTTGTCAAGACTCATATCATGAAGAGATTCTATCCTTCACTAATCCCAGAAGCTGGGTTTGAAACACTTTTAAAATGGATTTCGTTCTAGGTTTATGAGCCCTTCCAACCTCCCAACAAACTGTCCTTTGCTGCAATGCAGATCATATTTGTGGTATTTTATTTTACTCCTAACTGCAGGAAACATAAACCAGCAGTACAATATATCACACCCTAAGATAAGATGAGGGAAAAAATTCCCAAGGCTTCAAGATGATAAACTGCGTGACTTCAAAACTAGAAACTCCTCCTCAACTCAGCGCTTTCCACTAGTATTCTTTACTTTTAGTTATATTAGTGTAAATTGTTATTCAGAAAATGGAAAAAAACAGAGAAGAGAGCAGCAGAGATCAATGTCTTCCAACTTATTGCATAGATACATCACAGACTCCAGCCAAAATGCTACTTTGTGCAGCATTTTATGGGAGCAGATGTTATGGCAGTCTGACTGATAGGTGAACCCAAAGAGGTAGGACCTTTCATTTTTAAACATCAGTATATAAGCAGTATTTAAAAACTTACCTATTAAAAAAATATTCCACGGCACAGAAAAAAATTTAGGTACTCAGAACAGCAAATATCTACAGGCTGTATTTAGCAGCAAAATACAGTTAAGTATCTGACAAAACCTGAAAGGGCAACTCATATTACTTGTTAAGCCATTTAAACTGGCTTAGCCATTTGGAACATTGTTCAGAGTTTACCCTTGACGTATAACAGAGCTCAGTTTACAGCCAACACAGGAAATGTACTTGTTAATCGGCTTCACCCTTCTGGATACCAGAAGATGTCTCTGGAAAAGTATAAAAATTGAAATAATAATGTGAAGGGCGTTATCGCCAATGCTTAAATGCACACTGACAAATTGAATATATCTGCACTTTATTAAGCTGATATGTTAAATTAAAAAGGAAGCAAAAACAACAGGGAAATAGCACCTTAATAGAAACATAATTACAGAATACGGGGAGGGGAAAGTGTCCATTACAAACAGCCTTTTGCCAAACACTGCCGTATGATTTCATTAAATAAAATGGCTGACTGATGCAGCAACAGATTGCTAGAATTACAAGAAACACAATAAAATAGGGGACGACTTTGGTTAAATACATAAAAGTATCCCGTGACTTTCTTTTATTTAATACCTCTATCCGATTGAACGCCTTATACAAAAGATATAGAATTTTTTTTTTTTACCTATAATCTTTAAAATATTATCTCAATGAATACTAAACAGTTCAGACATTCTCATTTAAAAGAGTGGCAAAGAATTCCATTGTCGGTAACGGATTTGAAGGTGGTGCTTAATCTCTGTTCACATTATATGTACTACAGAATTTAAAATAGTAATTATCAGCTCATATTCACATAGCAACAGGCCTCGAAAATATATAGAGAAAAATGTGTGCATACAAATACTGCTGTACAAATGCAACGCAGTGAGTGAAGTATACAAAGGGCGATAATATACCATTAAGGGTTTGACTATACCCTTTTTGTGCTAAACATCAAGTCACATTAGAAGAAGCTGGTTTTGAGCATGTCTCAAATACATTATACAAAAAAATCCTTGTTAATCTAAAGTATAGTGCATATCTATAGGTCAAAATAATTATGTTCAGACAACAGAAAGCATTGTTTTAAATTTAACCGCGAAAAGCACTGATGTTACATTCACAATATTCAGACCAGGGGGATGTTCCACAAAGCGGGATTTCTGGCTTAGCTGGATAACTTGTTGGATTTAAGGTAGTCTGAGCTAGATGGAGTTCATCTTTGTTCATTTACATTTAGCCGAGACTACCTTAAATCCTAAGCAAGAAATCCTGCTTCGTGAAATAGGCCTGAGGAGTCCACACTTGTTTACAATCAAAAGGAGGGGTGACATTCATATTCAACCAAACAGTCATTGTCACATCACTGCAGTATTTCACTTGGGTAGAAGAAAGTAAAACACATATTTGCTTTTTCCACTTGAAATATTCAAGGAAATAATGATTAGGTTACTGGAGTGAGTGATACTGCATAAATATCATACCATAACAATTTTGTTAGTTACACTGAGACTTAAGAATTTCCCACCAAATTCAACTTTAACGCAGACCTGCATGTCAGGTACCATAAAAGAAACAAATCGAAATTTCCTGACTGATATTTGCCAACCCAGAACCTTAAAATCAATCCTTCATTTTGCATTTTTTTAAGTATTGTTGAAAATGACCATAAGTGTTGATATTCATTGCCACCTCACCCACTCCAAAGTGATATTTATACAAGATCACACAACACTGTTGGGTAAAATAAAAAATGACCTACGATCACATTTAGCGCTTCTTGATTTAGCAAATAATCACCAAGAAAAAAAAAAAAGCATAATGTTTAACGAAGCTGTGGAAGACTATAGTATATTTTGGTCACTAACTTGGCAGCTCGAGAGAAATTAAATAAATTAAATAAGGACCTAACATCACCCTGGTTAGCATGTAATGTAGACAGCTAGCCAGACTGGTATGAAACTAAACCGCTGCCGTGTTATATTCTTTGCACAAACACACAATTCATACTTCTATCTTTATTTGACTGTTGCATCATTAAAATACTCCATTAGATAAAAATTACAATTTAACCTGATATTAATACAATGTAGCTAACAGATACTGATGAATTACACATAGTACAACATACACCAGTGATGAGAGAAACCCACCCATAGACGTTACGGTGAGACAAAGACTGATAATAATGCCGAATGTCATTTACGTACTATTTGGTATATTCAGTCAGAATTAAAAAAGTACCAATAAGACTTGTAGTTCTCTGAAATGCAGTTGTGCTATTGGCTGATTTGCTGTGGACATTTTTTGCATTGGGATCAGCCAGACTGACGGCCAGCATAAAGACGTTATTCACATTCCACTTAATGTCTACAGGCAAATGTTTCCCGATCCGGCCCACATTCTTGCTCCCTCCTAGCTCCCTGTCAGACAGTCCACGTTTTTTACCCAACTGCTAGGAGGGAGCAAAAACGTGGACTATATGTGGGCGCCCCAGGATCGGATAGGGAAACACTGCTACAAGTGAAAAAAGATGCTCCCCCAACTGTTTCTGTGAGATTAAGATGACCCCATAGCCATTGTAAGACTGGTGAACTAGCGTGTCTAAACTGCCCATAGTGTCTGATTGTGTGTGACTATGTATGTGCCATACGGTGGACTGACAAACTGTTCAGGATTCCCCTGCCTTGTGTGCTGTGCTCCCCCCCAAATAAGCAGTTAGAAGATTGGTGGATGGATTTTTACTTCCCCCCCAACTCCAAACCATTCTCCGAGCTCCAATCCACTACAAAAATCAACACTTCCCATTCTCATCCCCTTTCCCTGAGGGGGAATGACAAACTGCTAAGATACCCTTAAGGAGTCCAGTTTTCCCATAATGCCATGCTTGCAGATCTGCATTGCTATCTGATCCACTGACGATAAAGCATCCGGTTCGGCAAAACAAGAGGGTCAGCAAGTTACCACCGGCACAAACATCAGTGCCCCATTTCATCGGGGGGCCCTTAGCTCCATGTGCTGAATAGAAACAGGAGACTTATTGCTTATAGTTACTTCCATGAAGGAAGAGATTCCCAAATCTGCCTTTCTAGATGAATGCATGCAGAGAGAATGAGACGTTATTGACTCCTTACCTCCATAAGTAAAACAATTATGCTTTTATGTATATCAACACAAATTGAATATTGTAAAAAGTGTACAAAATGATCCAAGTGGAAACATACACTGGACCCCTCTCTGCCTCAAAAGGGTGACCTTCAATTTAATTCAATTCAGTTCAATTCAATTCAATTCAGTTCAATTCAATTCAATTCAATTCAATTCAATTCGGCACCTTTCACAACCCAAGGTGCTTGACATAGGGTAGTACATTATTATGCCATTTATACAGAATAATACACATAAAGCGAAAAAGGGAAGAAAGAAAGAATAAAAGGCCAGAAGACACCGGAGGAGAGGAACCAAAAACTCCCAAGTATGGAGAAAAAAAAAAATCACTGGGAGTCCAAGGTCACCTGACTGCCCAACCCCCCGGCAGGCTAACATTATAAAAACAGAAAAAATGGGCCTGTATAACCTGCTTAAGCTGAACCTGAACGTGGCTGTGTGTAGCAGGAGACTCAAAAAAGAGGAAAACTCACTGCAGCCTTCCTGGTCCCTCTGTGCAGCAGCCTGCTGCACAGTCATGTGAAACTGCACAGTCATGTGAAACTGCACAGTCATGTGAAACTGCACATGCAGAGACACACAGGCCAAACAGAGGAAACAATACAAAATCGATGGGAGGAACAGGGCAATGGGAGGAAGGGCTTCTGTAGATCGTCACCTTATCTGAACACGTCAAAAACTGGCAAGGCCACATTTCACACTGAGCATCTCACATCAGGGTGGGGGGGTTCTGAGGAACTGGTACGTCACGGAAGGTGCCGGAATGTGCCACACCTGGGACACCAGCGATCACGAAACATTAACCTGTCTGGGGCATTTCGCTCGAATGTGCACACGCATGTGGATGCAGCTCTACCGACAAGGCGTGCTTCCTGTCGTTTGAGCAACGCTGCTTCACTTCCTGGTACAAAGGGAATGTCAAAACGTGTCACATCATGGCAGGGAACCCACACAAGGCCTGCTCATGAGGGACATGACCTTCGTCCCATGCCCTGTGACATCTCCAAAAATGGGTAAACACAGAAGAGTAAAACGACGCCCCCTTAGGAGATCTGCAGCCTTGGCCAGAACACTGCAAAGATTAGAGACAGAGAGAGGGCAGGGACATAAAAAAAAAAAACATACTCCGCACTCTTCCGCTTGTACAAAATAATGGCAAAGGAATGAGAGAATCCTCAAAGTACAAAAAAGGCAGAAATGAGACATGCTGCACCACAGACGCTGAAAGACACCCAAGGAGGACTTTAAATGAAGGCGGGCGCTGACTTGTTAGCCACTACGCCTACGGGGAGATGGAGGTATGTAAAGTCTGGAGGGAGATCAGTACCTTCGGGTGACTTCAATAGATACAGAGCAAGCAGCTGGAATATTCTAGTAACTTCCTCAAACGTATCTATGCTTGTCTGTTCTGTACGGAGAGCGTACTGCAGTCAATGCTGACTGTCTTTAAGGTATATCTGGTGAGCTATTGGACAGCTAAGCTGCTATAGGTGCACCCTCAGGTCTCCTGGATTTCTGACAGGCGGGTCCCCTTGGGACAAGCTTGTGGCATGGATGCCAACATGTGGGAGAGCAGAGTGGGCAAGCAGGGATCAGGGAAAATGGACCAAAATGAAGGGTAAGCTCAGCAATGAGGCACACCACCATTAGTGCATCATAAGTCGCCTTAATTTAGGACAAACATCACCATTATACGCAAGTGCCATTTGGTGAGACCTCACTAAAAGGGTCAGAAACCCACTACTACTCTGCAAAACGGACGACATGAGACACCTGTAAGTGAAGTATTCTGTGTATTGATAAGTCACCAATGGGGGAAAAAATATCTAAACATACCAGCGTTACATTCAGAATAATTAATTAGCGAGTGAACAAGAATAGATATAGTATTAAACAAACCACCAAGTCAAAACAGATGCACTAGGTTCTGTGTGTAGTATGGACATAGTACAGTCCTACCAAAGCTATTCCACTCACCAACTTGTGTATGTGATGTCATGAGTAGTGCAGGTAATTATCTACAAAAAATCATGACGGAAGTAAACAAACAAAGCCAATTAAAGCTTAAGAGACTCCTCACCTGCAACATGCTGGTTCGC
Source organism: Isichthys henryi (assembly GCA_026776945.1). NCBI lineage: Eukaryota > Metazoa > Chordata > Actinopteri > Osteoglossiformes > Mormyridae > Isichthys > Isichthys henryi. The sequence continues at coordinate 110,108 of JAODJX010000112.1, forward strand.
CTTAAGATTTCACAATATAATTGCAATGTTAACCTACAGCTGGGTTCCCTGTTTCCGGTTTGGGGGGGGCCAGTTTGCAAAACAGTTCGTAGATTTCCACGCTCAGGCACGCCGACTAAATATGGTAATTATCTGATTAAGATGTAGAGCAGGAAAATCTGCAAGATGCGATGGATTCTGGCTCTCCAAGGCCAGAATTGGGCATCCCTGACCTACAGTTCTCTTTCCCGTGATTTTATGCAAAGGTTCTGATATCATTCATGGGAAAACACCAATCAGCCTTTACAACGTCATGGAAAATGTTCAACCCGTACCACAAATTCAGAACTACGTCCGTCAGATCTCCTGCTAATTTGCAAATAGATCTGTGATAAATATGTAACTACAGACATTCATTCCTGAGATTTAATGTGTGTTTATTTTCATTCAGCTACTTGACACCCCCCCCCGGAGTTCCTGGGGTGTGCCACACCAACATTTAATGTTATATTGTGACATCCTTGACCAAGAAAACAACAGCAAATTAAGAAAAAAAAGCAGGTTTGCCTCTCAACCAACACACACACCCTCACCCCCCCACACACAGTGACACGCACACCCTCACCCCCCCACACACAGTGACACGCACACCCTCACCCCCCCACACACAGTGACACGCACACCCTCACCC
>JAODJX010000112.1:110877-121341 GCA_026776945.1 Isichthys henryi
CTCACCCCCCTACACACAGTGACACGCACACCCTCACCCCCCTACACACAGTGACACGCACACCCTCACCCCCCCACACACAGTGACACACACACCCTCACCCCCTACACACAGTGACACACACACCCTCACCCCCCTACACACAGTGACACGCACACTGTGCAGTGCGACCAGGTGAGTGGGGACCCACATGCAAACTGGAAGACGGCTTGACAGGGTGTGTGTGCTGATTTCAGACTAGACATGGGGGGGTTCGTATCTGGGAACGCGTGCGTAGAAACGCCTGTGCTCCCCAAATTATTCGGACGGACGGGGGCCGTAGGTACGGCGGTGTTACACGCCGCAGGCGACGTGGCTTCGTGCGGTTACCTCGGCGAGGCGTTTCCACGGCATGCGGGGGTGTGGCCAAGGTGGGACTACCCCAGCTTGGTGATCTGAAGGCTCCCGGTGATCCGAATGGTGTCGATAGCCCGCAGCGACGCCACCCGGTGGTAAAAGTCAAAGAGCTGGTGGCCGTCGACGAATATCCGAAATCGCTGGTGCTCGCAATGGATCTCGATCTGTGTGGATTGAAAAATGTGGTGGTGAGAGGTGGGGGGGGGGGGGGTGACTGTTTACTAATCAAACCGGTGGGCTGTTAAAGGCAAAGGGAGGGAGGAAGAAGGTCAGACTGCAGGTCACCTTCAAACTATGGATAGGTAACCTGAAGGTGATTGGTTCCAATCCCAGATGGGGGCGGGGCTACAGCACAATAATTCACATGCATTTTTTTCAGCATGAAATTATATGATGAACAGGACCCTTCCATTTCCTCCCACAATCCCTGCCTTTTGATGATAGATGAAATATACCCCCACCTCCCCCTCCCCCAGGTACCCGAAAAGGCTGATCCTCGATGAAGGGGAAGTACGGGATGGGCTTCTCAGGCTCCTCCCACTCCCCAGACACACAGGCCTTGCGCAGGAACTGCCGGTCCACGAAGCGGGCGCAAAGCTCCAGGGCCACGTCGGTGGGTGGCTTCTCCGCCGTGCCGCGGCCGCACGTCAGGCTGATGTCGAAGCTGCAGAGATGGATGACGCTATCTTTAGGGCCAGCAGGCCAGGCTGGGGAAGGGCTCACGAGTCGGACAGCATTGACTAAGTCATCCAAAGAGGAAACTCCACTACTGCTGATAAGAGGACATACGCCCGCACAGCAAATATACCACACAATAAACGGCTATTTATGCGCCTGTCTATTTCACTTCCACATATCAGAAATGTGTTTTGCAGTTACTTGATTGCCACTGGGAAAACCACCTAAAGTAACTTTTATGCAAAGAGCTACAGCAAATTGAATTTAAATCACTGGATGACGCAGCTTAATAGCAAATCATTTGGCAAGTATCTGAGAACCTTTAGCCCACTATATACCTGGTAATATGGAAGGCCAACAATACTGAAGCACTTTTCAAGCAAGGTGGTGAACTGCTAAGGCAAAGAGAGTGGAGTTTTGTTCAGAACCATGCAATTACGGTAGATAATGGCGTCTCACTGTTCCCCCCACGCATGTTCAGTGAAGGAGGCTGCAGACGGTTTGGCATGCCAGCTTGTTTCTCGGGGATTAATGCGAGTAAACCGCCTGTCGGCTGAAGCAGTGGCTGAGACCTTGATCAGCCTCTGACCATCAACGCCGAATGCTGTTAGTAGGTCTGTTTTACTTCTGAAGTCTTCAGTACCCAGAAAGACACACTTGTTGAGTGCACGCTACCAAACAATGCTATATATTAGTCCCCCCTCAATAATGCACACAGAAATAACTAACTTTATCTAGAAACATGTATTATAATGATGGAAAATTCCACCAGATAAATAAATAAAAAACCAAGGAAAATGTCTTCTATCAGCATTTAAACTATTGACATGAGTTCTACAGTACATCAAATATTTATAAGGACTTTTGAATGAAAACCTTTTCTACTTTACATTGGGTAAATGCTGACCTGCAGTTGGAGCTCGGTGGAATTACCTTTTAGGCTCTGGATCCACTATGCCCATGACAATGATCTTCTTTCCTGGTCTCATCCCACCTTTGATGCGGCCATTGAATGGAACTGCCTGGTTCAGAGAGTAGGATAACATTCTTGAAGAGGTGTCCATAACACAACACTGAGATACAGCCTACAGCCTGGGGGGGGGTACACCTCAGCCACTTCATGACGGGGCACACCCCATAGGCAATTTAGAGATACCAGTTAGCCTAACTGCATGACTCTGGATTGGGGTCGGAAATCTGAGACGGCAGAGAAAACCCACATGAAGAGGGAGTGCACACAAACTCAGAGCAGAAGCAGGATTCGAACCCACAACCCTCAGTGCCACCTTCACATACATCATACATCAACAATTACTACACATAAGGGTGACAAAAATACAAATAAAATGCATTACCAGTAATCGTATATCTTCTTTCTCAGGTGAGATCAGTGCAGGCTTTACTAAGGAATTGCTCAAGGGCCCATCTTCGATTTTCTTCAATTAAACAAGAAAAGAAATGAGTTTCTTCAACATCATCCCACAAACGCTTAACTATTTAAGGAATACAACACCCACATTCAGCTAATGTCTATTAATCGCTCGGTAACTGCTGGCGCATTGAATGCTATGCATTTTTTATGAGACCGGTACACCTTTAAGGCAATAAAGCAAGTGTCTAAACGTCCCTCATATTTAGGACTGCAGACAGGTTGCGATCTTGCGCTTTGGTCCTAAAAGTAATCGTAACGATCTTATATTCGCGTAAAAAGCCGCATTATCAGAGCAAAAACAGCCGTCTTTTTCCAGAGCACCTATTTATAGGTACGTACTTTCAGTCCGCCCAAGGTAGACATGCAGCACGTATTCAAACGCAGGTATTTACACATAGATCTCACTGTCGCTTTCATTACCGATCTTTGCCCAGTCACCGAACCGATACAGGTATAGGGGCAGCATAAAGAGCGTGACATGGGGGCATCCATGAAGGAAAAAAATATCCTATAAATTGATTTACGTAAGAATAAACATAAGACTTTAAGTGTAATTAAATATACTTACAGTAGCGTCATTTTCCGTCCCTGACACCGCCATCTTGCACGCGAAATAGCATAGGACAAACAAATTGATCGGCTGGGTGAGTGATAGCCTCGAGCAAAGGAGCGTGTGAGGGGCGGTGATCGAGGCTCCGAGCGGCGGACGGTGCGAGCGCTTTAGGAGGCGGCCGCAGGCGATAGAAGCCGGCACCCACTGCCTATCTTCACCCTGACATTTCGGGATGAACGCTGACGTCGGCTGAACGGAGGCTTAATCCCAGACAAGACTTAAACCGCAATTATCTACTTTTTTCTTTACGCCCTCCTTCCTGAAGGACCAGAGACAATAAACGTGCTATGGGAAAAGAGATCCACTACTGCTGCATTGCAACAGTGTCGAGAAACAAGAATTAATTGATTAATATTGCAAAATATTACATATTTGTAAAGAAAGAAACTTCCCTATTTCCAAGTTATAGTTTTCTGGTTATCAATGTGCTTATGATCAAACCGGTTTGTATAAATTCAATACCGGTCTACCGCGTTTGCAGTAAATTGTTTGATGTATTTTAAGGGAATACCCCCGAAATTCATCTACAAGGCGCCGTTCTGTGGTTATCTGGGACATTGCAGGAAATAGCTATAATGTACAAGGACCGCGAGGATTTCCTTTGGGAAAAAAATAACAGTTTACGCATTTATATTCCCGAAAAAAAAATCGGTTGGAAAAAAATGCAATACTGATTTGTTTTGCGCAATTCCTCGACTTCTATACATCTTCTCCGCAAGCATTCACGCTTTCTTTCCCCCACCTGCTCTCTGTGGCCGTGCTCAATGCTGACCTCATGTGGTAAGAGAGCAAACTCGCATTTTGTAGAACTGAGAAGGACTTAAACGCGCTCATCCTCAAGTATAATAAAAAGGTATTTTCACGTACGCCAGCATGATTTAAAATTGTTAGAATATATTTAAATCATTTATTCAACTGTAAAAAATGCACCTATTGTTGTGGGGAAGACGAGCATTAGTATGGCAGGGCTTATATAACAAGAATAACATGAAAGTCACTTTACATAGTTGTGAAGTACTAGTCGATGCATAGTTGATAGTAATGATATCAGATACTTTTACGCAAAGAAAACTGCAGCGTTGCATGGCTTCTTATAAAATCTTCTGTCATTAGTAACATTCATAAAATATCCGCTTGTATGCTTATTTCACTGATGTGTAACAGGAGTGACGGCGACTCCGAGGCTCACGGAAGCTGAGGACCAGAGTGTGCTCGTCAAATAGTCCCAGTCAGTCATCACCTGCAGAAGAAAACTGTCCAGTCAATAAACCATTACTTTTTTATTCTCCCAAATATACCCAAGACCATTCAATAAATCCAGAGGTGAGAAATATGTGCTTGTGGTAGGAATGACCTAAATACTACATTAGCTGAAGCCTGCCAAGATTGTGACGCCACGCTGAGAAGGATGCCGAGCTGTTGCTAGGATACCAGCGTTTTGGGGTCACATGAGAAATTCTCCCCATTTTCTTTGTTCCCCAGAATTGCGGCTTCATCCAGACATAACTCAACACGCCATATCTACACAAAAACTGTATATAGCATAATATATTCGTAATATAGTAATATTACGAAGCATAGATCATTTATGATAACATAGTCTTACTGTACATTGAACTGGGTGTGTCCCATTCCATAGGATAGATAATATCAAGCAGCTGCCAAGTGGTTCATCCCATAGCTTCAGCTCTGCTGTGATTTGGGGTTTTAACATACTCACATGTGGCTTGCTAGACTTAGCTTGCAGTCGCCATTGTGAACAATGCACGATTCAGATAATAGTTAGTGCCTTTAGCTATAGTGTGTAAAAACAGCAACATGTTTGATACACCTACTGTGGGTATAATCACTTGGCAGCGAACGCACTAATTAATTACATTTTGTACAATGTTTATCACAGATGCAGAAACGATTTACAAGAAACACATTAAAGGTGGAACGTTGGTTCAAATGTAGCCTCCATCTACAAAGAGAGAGGGACAAGAATCATGCTGACAGCCAAAGGCAACAGTGTTACTCGTTGAACCACCTTGTCGCCCTGTTTTCTGAATATGTTTTAATTAAAATGTGAAAGTATATTTTAACAAATCAAAGTGTTATACATAACCACAAGGTGGCGCTGTTTATAATTTGTCACGTGGTGTTACATGGAATTGCAGCGTTCCAATTTCATATTCAATTATTCTTGGCGTGTTATACGTTCTAATTATTAATGTAGATTTCTAATTCATTAATTAATTTGCAGATCATTCATGGACAGTATTATTTAAAATACTGTGTCTGTTGACATCAATCAAAACGATGTTGTCACATTTCGTACACAGAATAACCGTTTTCTGGATGTTATTTTGACAAAATTCAACTTATTCTGGAATATTATTATTTGTTTTTGTTCGGGACCTTTAGAAATGATTTATCGTTGTGTAATTACATTGTTAGTCTAAATGAAAAGAGAGCATTGCATTTGCGAAGTAATACATAAGTAATAACATAAAGTAAATAGAAAATATGTTATTAAAATTATTTTTAGTTTGTGTATTCTAGAAAAGCCTAATAATCTACTGAAGAACACAGTTCTTTTGGCTTGTGCTGAAACAGGTTCTCGTTTGCATGTTTCTTTTCCCGTCTCTTCCAGATGCTTGCGGTGCTCAAACTTCTGCATGGAACCGGCGTTAATGTCACTTGGGGGAGTGACTTCATATGTAACCGTGATGCTATGGCAGGCAAATAATAACATTAAAAAATGTGAGCTCGATTTGAGTCCACATGCTCGTTTAGTATTTTCCCGTCATTTCCAACATGGTTTTGAACTACAAAAGGATTTTAATGTAGTCCAAACGTTTTTGAGTTGCTTTTGAAGCGTCCCTTCAGTGAACGTCTCCTTTTAAGAAATAAGACTCTTGGCCACCAAGGGGCGCCTGTAGCACATACCTTAATTGGTCAGTGCAGTTAAGGTAACCAGAGAACGTCAGAATTATTTTACATTATTTATTTGCTAGTCCAGTGTCACGCGGTCTGCATTTTTATACAGCGTTATACAGCTGGATATATTCTGACGTTTTTTCGCTTACGTGCTTTGTAGAATACAGCTAAACTCCATGAGTTATATCAAGCACTGCTGATCCACTAATCTTTAAAACATGACAGCATAGCATATCTGCTATTGTAGCATTAATGATCAGGTTCCGTAGTCCGTTGTTTAAAAAGATGAGTCGTCATAGATATTAATTAGAGCTTTTAAATAGATTATCTAAAGTCGTACCTAACTAGAATATGCAGTCAAACGTATAACAAATGTGTCATAAGAATAAAGGTTGTATTAATCATTACGTACTAGGGCTGCATGTACGTAAATGAATTAATGCAAGTTCCTGTATCGGATGTCCAGTGGTAAAGCCCATTCTTCTTTAATAAGAGTTGGGCGTCAGAGGGAATACAGGTGTACTATTGTTTTTGCGTTATTGTTTTGAGTAAACAGGAAAACCTCCATCTGATTACGTCATCGTATTATTATACGTACTTAACGAAATGACGGTGATCGCACAAGTTTAAACTAGACTTTAAGTATCATGTGAAAACGTCTTTCTAAGAATTTACTGAATGTGTGTTTTATAGCTGGAACAGTCTAATCCAGTGGTTCTCAAACTCGGTCCTCAGGCCCCACTGCCCTGCTTGTTTTCCAGCTATCCCTGCCCCACACACTGCTGATTACCTGGATCAGGTGTGTTCAGTCAATCAGAAGCTGAAAGACAGCTGGGACTTGTGTGTGGGGAAAACTCTAATCCCAACACGGTGACCTTAACCCCTACCCAGCCCTAACCTTAATCATAAGTAACCTAAGAAAACATGAGACTTTTTTTTAGTTTTGAATTTTTTGATTGCATTTACAGATCTGTGGGGACCTGAAAAATGGTCAAAACCATGTGAAAAAAACAGGTTTTTATCACATTGTGGGGAACTTTAGATCTCCACAATGCTATATAAATGCAATCCACACACACACACACACACACAGGCTGACGAGGTTTATGAAGACAGAAAGCGCAAACAGACAAAATGGCTCCCATCCTTAAGGTGACATGACCCATTCTTTAATAACAGTAACAACAATGAAACTCATATTTACTCTGCTTTCTCTGGTATCCAGGGAATATCTGTCAGATTCCCATCATGGGTTTTTTGGTTTTTAAAAAAACAAGCTGCTGACTTTGCGGGAAAGAATGTCCTTTACCGGTCGGCCCTTCTCACATTCACTCACATCTTGGTCATGCTTGCACCCCAATCTCTGAGAAGCTAGGCGGCCCAGAACATGGCAGTAGGGTGTAGGGTGAATTGGACAGCAGTCTGTGAAGTGGACGGGCCGGTGGGTGGATTTGGTTGAACCAAAACACTCGCCAAGGACCAAATCAGCGATGCCTCTCACTTTCTGAGGGAATTATTCAGAAACCAATGTAGAAGAACTGTCAGCTGGGGCATGGCGCTTGGGTTTCCATTACTCATCCATTATTTACCTTCCTACTTGGGGCTACAAAGATCCACGAACTACACAGCATTTCCACATCAATTAGATTAGGCATTTTTTTTTGGGGGGGGGGGACGTCACTACAGCAGAGACCTTTAGTTCCTTATCCACACAAAATGCGCGTTTAAGAACCAGCTTTGGAGCTCGCAGAAACAGCAGAAGCTTAACAACGCTACAGCGTCCGGCAATTGGAGAATTAATCCCACGTCTTAAATTTCACCTGGCAAAGAAAAGCAGGAAAGCCAGTGAACCCTCCCCCAGAACTTCTTCCGCTGACAGCATCAGAAACGATGACGTAACTGCAGTGACAGCAGGACTAGCGCGATAATGACACGTGCGGCTTCATCAGCTAAAACCCTGACAGCCAGCCGATCTTATTTACTGGACACCGTTAAGAAAGACAAGTTGCCACTGTCGCTCACCTGTAAAGGAATTACCTTTCCATCCTGGTAATCCTTGCTCCCCTGTGGGTCTTTGACTAGGATAACCTAGAGGAGTGGGCGAAAATGCAGAAAATACAAATATATTGTTTCTGCATCTCTTACATTGTATGCAACCATGTCTGGTGAAATTCAAACATTACTGTCATATTCCCCTGCAGGGGGCGGTGTGTGGCTCAGCAGGTTAAGATCCCATGCGATCGGAAGGTTTAAATCCCAGGACTGACAGACTCTTGCCACCAATAGGCCTCTGAGCGAGTCCCTTAATTCTCAGCTGATTCAGGGACACTGTATGAATAGTTAATTCTGTGCTTGGATTCCAAGTTTCACTCTCATCCATATACAGCTGTAGAATAAAAAAAAAAACACTCTGTGTTTTTATCCAGATCAGTATTTTTGAATCCTGGTTTAATCCTGGTTCTGCTGTCAGAAGCTACGCTGAGCAGCAAGTTGCTTACAGGCTCAAAATTTCTAAGATCGTAGTACACAAGAATAAGGTGAAGCAGGAGACACTGGGAACGGCCAGAAACCAGCCAGGTAAAGGGCGGAAGCAACTTTCTAATGCCAGAGATGATGTCTCATGAATCATAGGATGCACCATCAGGTGACCTTCTAAAGGAAGGGAAACATTAAGTGCAGGTGTGAAGAGCACTGTGAGGACAGTTCGTATCAGGCTCACAGAAGCAGGACTGAAGTCCCATAAAGCAAGGAAGAAGCCCTTCATTAATGAGAAACAGGGAAGAACCAGGCTGCAGTTTTCAAAAAATACATATATTATTCACAGACGCACACCCATAAATTGAGGAATGAGTGAAACAAAAACTCGTGCTGTGGTCTCAATCTTTTCCGCAGCTGTATCATGTGTGTACGTCTCAACACAAAGCATGATGGGATATATGAAAAACATCCACAAATGGCAAATAACGCATCATTGCATTGTCTCTGTTCTGTTGCTTACTCCACAATTATGAGACTGAGTCACCAGGAAATAAATAGACACTGATGCTGGAAGTACCACTATGTTGAAGAAACGTGCACAAATAGTATCAGCCAGAGGAAGGATGGGCAATTTGATTCGACGTATGAATGGATTTCCAATACAGATTCCTGGGATGAGTCAGAGAAAAATATGGATTTTGGTAATCCTCCTTAAGATTAGCGGTTTGTAAATTCTCCATGGCGCCCATTGCCCAGTACATGCTGCTGTTTGGACCTGCCTCAAACTGCCTGTTTTTTAATTTCCCCATGACTATTTTGCAAGGTGCGGTTCTGTTATTGTATAAGTTTGTCGTATTTGTTTCTTACGTAATCATTACTATTAACATTTTGCTTCACCCTGTTTTTCTTTGGTCCACCCCCCCCCCCCTAGATTTATGAATTGTATTTTATGCATCTTATTCATAATGAGGTCTGGTACTTTCCATTTCTTTGCACGCTACAGATCACATGATACAGTGATGGGGAGATGTCACAGAATGCAGGAAGCAGCTCAGGTCACTGTACCGCCCCCTGGTGACTGGGCAGATACCTCACAACCTCCTCAGAGGCAGGGAAAAGTCTGGCTGAGTAAAGTTCATTCCAGCCCTGCTAGGCCACCTGTGAGGTTCGAGAAACTGCAGTTAAAATTTTACAGCGGCAGCTGTGATCTGGCCAAACAGTCGGTGGCAGGACTGGGGTTGATGTGACTTTGGCTCAAACCCTGGTCCATGAGGGAGGGAGCCTTTCATACCTGAGGCACTGGGGTGTCCGTCATTGTTGGATACACAGAACTCTGGTTGACCACATTGTTCCTCAGCTTATCCTCAGTCAACACATCAAAGCAGAGATCAATGCCTTCCTGTGGTGATGTGCACACCCACCGTGTGAGCTGAGCCCCCCCACAGGATGGTTGTAGGTATTGATCTCCTAATATGTCTGGGGGGGGGGGGTATGCTCTAGGGGGAGGCAGTAATGGCCCAGGCCACAGTGAGACCACCCTTTACCGGCATTGAGGAGATAGAGAAGGCAGCGTCCGGAAGAAGACCAACACACCAGCCATATCCCAACTTTATTATAGCCCCCAGATTGGCTGTAGCGGGAGAATACATGGTGGTACCGGGTGGTGGGGGGCAACTGAGTAACTTTTGGAGCATCATGAAGAATAAAAATGACCTACAAATAATTTCAAGCAACCAGCTAACATTAAAAAAAAGCCTCAGTTATATCCATGTTTTTAAAACAAAAGCTAATATCTGAGTTCAAAAGCAGCACAGGATATGGACAGGATGTTCTGGGGGGGGGCCCCGCCCCCCGGGGGGGGGGGGGGGGGGGGGGCGGGGCGGCGCGAGGGAGGAGAAGGCGGGGGGGGGGGGAGGGAGGGGAGGGGGGGGGAGGGGGGGGGTGG
>JAODJX010000112.1:129552-139969 GCA_026776945.1 Isichthys henryi
ATGGTGTGTGAGTGTGCCCTGTGATGGGCTGGCCCCCCATCCTGGGTTGTTCCCTGCTTCGTGCCCATTGCTTCCGGAATAGGCTCTGGACCCCCCACAACCCAGTAGGATAAGCGGTTTGGAAAATGGATGGATGGATATCATGATACCCCCCCCCCCAATTTGCACAACATGTTTACGTATATCTATAGATATTCTGTTACCTATTTATGTGTTTACTGCCCTTTTTACAGCAGCCCACCTGTTCATGTGTGTGATTTATTTTTCGAGTGTGCATTTATTGCATTGTTACACTTCTCATGTTTCAGTGAAAAAAATGTAGCCCTGTGCACGATCTGCCATAGAGGAATGGTATTTGTATAAGGGTGGGACGACAATAAAATTCACTTATCACTCATTTGATTGCCTAATATTCACCTACTCCTCTGCATTGCCCATATGATTTGATTTCAATGCACAGTGTGTAAAATATCCAGCCATGCATCTTCTAAAATTTATCTTGGTTGGGGTCGCTTTTGAAAGGGAGGGGGGGTCTGCAGGCGCGCGCGCGCACACACACAAACACAGTCATTTGCACATAGGAATACCACACACGATGAAGACATGCAAACTCGACACAAAAACAGCAGAGAAGAAATTCGAACCCCAAACCATGGAGGTGTGAGACAATAATACCTTCCTTAGTATGTATAAAATAAATTACATAAATGGGCAAACAATCACGTTCGGGAGGAGCAGAAGCAAAAATGAACACTAGATACTCCATACGTTCATTTTTCAAGCGCTTAGTATAGTCGGCGGAGTATAGTAGCGGAGGGGGGGAGCGGGCTGGGGTTTTTCCCAGGCAACACAGAACGCATGACTGGGGTACACCCTGAACTGGGTAAAGTGCCAAGATAAACACTCATAATTCCCATCGAATCAAAGGAAGCTGGAAATATACACAGAAATGCATCATGGGAGACGTATTTCCATTCACTGCTTTCCGTCGTTTAGCGCTTTCCATGCATTAATATAAACTACACATCCCACACTGCACCTGGAAGCGGTCGGTGACGCAGAGGTATTTGTGTGCGTTTAAAGACCAGGCACGGTTTATACCTACGATCGAGTGCCATTGCTCTCTGCACGGGGCATTTAATGAGCGCTTTGTTTGGGGAAAGTGGATCTGAAATTAAGAAAAGAAGAAAGTGCAGCGTGGAGACGCACACCACCTGACCCAACATCCTCCGCTTTGTCTGAGGCGAAACAAAAGACTCAGACGGCGATTGCTTTCTTTGTTAGCCTCCTCGGAGCAGTGGCCCGGTAGCGGCGGCTCGGAGCGGCCAGTGGCGCCCGCTGAGGCCACCGAGGGTGCGCCAGGGTTCGAGCGGAGCGGCGATCCGGACGGTCCAGAGGCAACGCGTCCGTCACCCGCCGCGTAAGTACCTGTCAGGATCGCTGGCTTTATCACGGCGTGTTGCCGAAGTTTTTGCCCACGGCTGGCTTTCTCACCATCCCTTAGTTAATTCGTCGGCTGGTTAAATGGCTTATAAACAGCAGCGGTGGAAGGAGGCGGAACCGGTGAATGAGGTTCCCCAAGTTCCGAAGGTTGGACGCCGGATAGTCCGTACGATGTGCCCAGATGTAGGCGGTGTGGCAAAAGCAGGTTGATCGGCGCTGACTTAGCGGAGTTCGGTTCGCCTAGATCTAATTTCATATTGCATTGAGTTGTTATTTTTATGATTTTGACCAAAGCGGTACAGCATCAGTCCTGCATGGTTAGTCTTGCAGGGATCACAAGGCAGGCCACCGAAAACTGCCGGACTCCCCGGGAGTACGTTCACATCCAGCCTGCTGTCGAGGGGCAGCGATTCTCGCTAGATCCCCGTCTGATTTGCAGGAATTTCGCAAATAACTAGTTATCGGGGGTGGGGGATTGATGGTTAACTTTGATGCCAGCGATCATGTATCTTTCGGCAGCCTCCATCCGCCCGGTCGTGGGGGCAGCCTTCCCATCTCCGCTTTTCTTTGTCTCGGGGCTGAACTTGAAACGCACCCTGATGTCCAGTGTTTGAGGGCTTTCTCACTCTGGTCTGTCGTTTAAGATCCGCTGGCTGCTTTATTATTAAGTTTTATGGGTCATTGTTTGCAATCGCACGTTGATTTGCATGCCTGCCCCCGGTCGGGTCTGGGCATCTGGCGGAGCCGGGCGAAGCGCCGCCTTTGTCCCGCTCTTCTCGCTGCTGGCTCCGCACGCCGTCGTCGGGGTTGCATGTCATTCTTAAATGTGTATGTCCCGCCCAACTTTGAAATGAAATAGGTTGTTCAGCGGATTTTATCTGGCAGTATGCCCATCGTTTTGGTCAGTAGCCTTCGTGAATGTGTAATTATGAAGGCTTGTAATTAACCAGAGGGCAGCGCTGGTCTTCGCTGCTTTGAACTGCTGAGCTATTCCTCCACACTATGTAATCTGGGAAAACCCAAAGGTGACTGGTAATACAAGAGACCAGCAGTATTACAGCATCTGTGAAAGACGAATGCAGTTTGTCAGGAAGAAAAATGAGTTTCTGTTGAGTAATTGGCAACAAAATATTCTTTTATTGTTCTAATGTGGAAGCATATTTCCATATCTGCTCAGGGTGTGGGAGTGAACCCTTAGTGTAACTTGTGATGCGAAAGTGATTAGAATATTATCTCTTGTGCCTTGCGGTGGTGCTGAGGGAGCTTCTGGCTTAAGACAAAGTACAATGTTCGGTTTTGTGCAAGCAATCGTGGGCTGGGAGGTATCAGCCTCTTTGACGGTGGTGCCTCGCCATAGAAAGGCTTCTTGTTCATGTGTCCTGTCTGACAGCAGAGCCTGGCTTGTCGACTGCGTCCTTAGGGACGGGAAATGCAGATTGTCCGTGCAGATGGCGGTTGGCAGCCGGACAGGTCGGCGGAGCCGTGCCAACTGAAGACACTGCCTGCTCACACTTCCAGTGGTTGTATTTGTGCTGATTGGCCCAAAGCTGGTGTGGGATTATATGGTGAATCTTTGCTCAGAAGTGCAGTAAAAATGAATCGAATTAAGGTAGTTCTTAAAAATCCTGCAGCTTCTAGTCAGCCTGCTTTGGGCAGTGCATGTGAATTTTCTTATTTGTCTGTAAACATTCCGTTTCTAAATTTTGCGGTATGTTATGTCCCATTGAGTTTATATATGACACTGCTCAGCCATTTCCTTTGTGGTTCATGCTTTGTTGGCGTTGCTAATGGTGCTGATTTCCCCCGCGGTGGAAAAAATTAGTAGAGTGTGAAGACCGTGGGAATGTCAGTAACAAAAATCCATTCGCAGGGAGTTAATGATTTGAGTGGAATTCACCATATTTGTATTATCACATAGAGGGTTCAGCATATTTCACATGGTTCTAACTGACCATAGTAACACCTCATTAGTCGGTAAGAAAATAAAGAGCATTAGAATGTAACGATTAAGCAAATCGGCTACCAGGGAACGTGACCCTATGTCCTGCTGGTTTAGTATGAATATGACGCCCTTGGACTTTGTCGCTGATCTTGGTACTCCAGTCCTAACCCTGTCCTCACCACAGCCAAGATTCCTGAGGTGAACCAGTATGTTGGACTTTCCCTGTGTGCCGACAGATCTGTATAGGGAGTAGTTTATGAAGGTGGTTGTTGTTGAGATCCATTAACACTGTAGTGTTCTGTATGATAAGCTATGACAAGGGGTGGCATGGCAGTGTTGTCATTAGTACTGTTGCTTCACGCCTCTAGGTTCCATGTATGTTGGGTTTGCATGTTCTCCCCGTGTCCTTGTGGGGTTTCCTCCAGGTACTCCGGTCTCCACCCCCCGCCCCCCCACAGGCCAAAAACATGCTGAGGTTAATTAAGTGGTCAAATTACTGATAAGTGTGCTTGTGCGAGTGAATGGTGCGCAAGTGCACCCTACGATGAGTTGGTGGCCCATCCTGGGTTGTTCCCTGCCCTGCACCTGTAGCCTCCGGGATTAGCTCCTGACCTCCCTCGACCCCCAACAGGGCGAGCGGTTACAGAAAATGGGTGGATGTTCTGTATGAAGAAATGACTGAGCTACAGGACGCTGCAGGTTTTGGTTGCAAAATTCCGTTAAACTCCTTCAAGTAGAAAGCTCTGGCCGTAGCAGTGCTGATGAGCTTTAGCTGGGCTTCTGTCTGTTAGTGTGCTGAGATCCACGAAGGGTCCTTGCCATTGCACTGAATGGTCTGTGACGAAACGGCTGCAGGAGATGAGTTCAAAAATAACCCCGAACGGCTGTCAGATTGGGGTCTGAACCCAGTAGAAGGCTGCCGGGAACTGAGGAGCATACTGCTGAAAACCTTTCCTGCTGGTTAACGGCACAGACTGGGAAACGGGGAACCGTCTCACAAGAGATTTATTTTTTTCTGAGCCGTCGGGTATGAGATGCATTTGGGATTAAGTAAAATGTAGCAGTATTACATAGTGAGCTCTGAAAACCTCCCAAAAACTGCTGAAAACAACAAGCTTTTGTTATAAGATGACAAACTATGTAAGGTAAGCACATGTTCAGGTAAAGTGCAAATTGAATGATATCTTTGTGTGCTTGGGGCGTTAGATTGTACAGTTAAAAACAAAAAAAAACAAATTAATGTAGTTCTTTTTCCAAACCATTTATTTAGATGAGTCACAGGCTAACGCTGAATGTATTTCTGCAATTCCCTTTTGACTAAATGAGTTCCGACGTGAAAGTGTTTAAACAAGGAATTGTTTGTATAACCTGCGATTTATAAAACTATTCCCTTTGAATTTTAGATGTTTTTACTCATTAGGCCTTCATAGCTGGCTAGAACAGCACGTTTCTGACATCTTTGCCACCCGTAAGACCCTAAAACCTGACTGTCCACATCGATGCCTGAGCAGTGACCATTTCCAGTTTTCGTCGTCGTCCCTGGTGAGCTCAGCCCATGATGATCATGCTGAAGCCATTTCATCAGCTGCCTTTGGGAGGGATCTGCAGATTTGGTCCAGGGTGGTCTTCCTGATGACCCAGGTTTTAGCCTGAGGGGGCTGTAATGTTCTTACATTTTTGATGATAGTTAGTTAGTTAGTAGGAGTCTTCTAGCTTCTACCTACCCCTGTTAGTCCTGAGGTGTCTGATATTCCCAGTCAGCTCACAGCTCTTATCCAGTTTTAACCGACCCTTCAAATTTTCTCCCTTCTCTCTGTTCCTGTGCCTCTTCGCTCAGGTTCTGCCACTTTGCTTTGTATTTTGTTCCTTCTATGGCTGTATTTTTTCCACGCTGTCTTCACATTTCGGCCGGGCGGCGATGGCAGGTTCAGCGTTGGCAGCTTTTTAAGGGCTCTGGGAAAGACCGTTTGCTCACGAGGCGAGGAATGGGGGCGATATGGTGAGAGCGTTTACCTAGAAGCCATCGTGGTTATTTTTCCTTTTTTTTTTTCATTTGGTTGTCTGTAGTAGTCTCTCTTCAATTATTAAAAGGGAGCTAAAATTCAAATATTCTGAATCGGGCACTATCTGTGATTTTTTTTCAAAAATCAAGTTGGAATGAATTTCAAATGTAACGCAATTCGTATATATATTCAAGTATCCCCCCCCCCCCCCAAAAAAAAAGAAACAATGCAACACAGAATCAGTCTTTTCAGTATTTTATGAACAGCCCATACAGCGTCACATTTGTACAGAGACCCTAGGAGGTCAGGGTGAGAGAATATTTTTTGAAATGTTTTTGTGAT
This sequence comes from Isichthys henryi, assembly GCA_026776945.1. Lineage (NCBI taxonomy): Eukaryota > Metazoa > Chordata > Actinopteri > Osteoglossiformes > Mormyridae > Isichthys > Isichthys henryi. Next base: position 135,283 of record JAODJX010000112.1, read on the forward strand.
CCCTTGCAAACTTTTGCATTACTAATATTAACTCTACTGTGTCTGTTTAAAGTACAAAATACAGAATTAATGGACTAATGCGTATGTGTAAACCTAAATGATACAGTCATGTCCAGTTCTTAAGCATTAAACTGTAGGGGACAATGTACAAAAATGTACAACGTAGTTTTCATATGTGTTCTTATACATATTTATTAATTGCACTATGTCTGTTCACCGCCAGTGACTGCAAACAAGACAGCTGGGCTGTTGAATTTGAATGGGTTAAAGTTCAAATATGAATTTTTCCACATGTTCGAGCGAATGTTCAAATATCGGTTAAAAAGTGACAGGTCTGCTATCTATCAGGTTGGTAATGGTGTGGTAGATCTGTTTTTCGCCACGGTTTTGTTGAAACGTTTTGTATCGGAACATTGACTATTGGAAACATACACAGTAAAAAAATCGGGAGGGGGGGGGTTTACCTCTCTCTTTTGTGGGCACCACAAGCCTTCCTTTAATCACCCTACACATCTGTGAGATCTGAAGCCGTGAGCTGTAACGAAACTTCTGGGAGTCCCGAGATATTTTCCACGGTCTGTGTCTGAGGTGAGAACTGTTCCTCCGACCTTGATTCGTGTCTTTTTTTTTTTCCATAAAGATCCTCCTGGGGGTGCCACTCTGGTGCTGGGGGCGGCGCAGCTTTGTGGAGCGGCCACCCTATGCTGCGCGTCGACGGGCTGCTCTCCTTTCTAGGGAAGAGAGCAACATGAAACCGCGCGATTTCAAATGCATGGCATAGGTGCGGTTTATAATCTGCTGACTTTATGAAAAACTTTTTTTTTGTTTTGTTTTTTGAAGTTGTCCTATTGATTTACTAAGTTCCGGGGGTCTGCTATTAATCTGCACTCGCTTTCTTGCTGTTGCCCTCATCGTTCGTTTCCGATGTACATTATCTTGTCCCTGTTTTTCAGTTCCGGATTCTGACGACAAAGGAATGAGCAGCCCAGCATACTTATGTTTCATGTTGGCCTTCTTTGCGATATTCTAAATTAGATTCATGTGCGAAACTGTGCTGGAGCCTCAAATCATTTTAAATGGCTTCCTTCTGCACGCCGGCTTTGGCCTTGATGTTGGGAAAACTCATAACTCATTATGCTGGTGGCGCCTCGCCTTCCTGTTAGACTGTCGCTCAGCCCAAGCTGTCGCCCTCAGGAATTTCTTGATGTCCGTTGCTCTTCTGTCTGACCTCTAGATTCATTCTAATTTTTGTTTCTGCGATTTTTATTTATTTTTTCTTCCCTTGCCTGTTGGGTTTGGGTGGTTTAATGCTTTTGCTGCTGTGCCTTTGTTGTCCTCGCTCAGTTATGGTATTTATTTTATTTTTTTTGTGTGTGTGTGGCTGCGTGTTTTTTGTGACCAAATATTACTTTTTAACTTGTGGGGGATGTTTTCTGGTCCTCGCAGGATAAACCTCAATATAATATAAAACTCTATATATCTTGGTTACTTATGATTTAAAGTTGTAAATGAAAATCGAGTCTGGGTTTGCGGTGGGGGTGTGAGTGAGCTGCTGGGTTTTCTGACACTGTCGCTCAGCCCAAGCTGTCGCCCTCAGGAATTTCTTGATGTCCGTTGCTCTTCCTTCACCGGAAGGTCTGGAATGTCCTACCCCCACCTCAAGCCGCACCCCCATATTTGCCGGGGTGCTACTCTGAAACAACCTTCATCAGATCAGTGACCGGAAAACCCCAGTAATTTTAGAAATTGTAGTTGAGACTATAATAAAATATCAAATAACGAAATATTGATGATGTCCTGAGTTTTTGACAATGCACATCTACTCTTTGAATCTGATGTGTTTGAGTTATTAACATTATAGCTGTATGGTTCCGAGTCACTTTTAGCCACTGGAATAAGAGGGTGAGTTTCAGTTGGTCTTAAACATTCTGTTGTGACTTTTTGGTGGATGCCTTGAGCCGTTCTGATTGGTTCCTATTCCTCTCTGATCTGTGCCCTGGTATTGTATGCTAATTGGTTGTGTACAGAGCAGGCTAGGCTTTGCAAATCCCTCCGGACTGGTAAATGTGCCGCGATGGCGACCCGAAAAAGGCTTTGCTGGATTCCGTAGGATTCCGCCCCCCTCTTATTGTGGAGCTTAGATAAACACATCTGTAAGATTAGGCTCATTGGAGGCGAACAATGGGCTCATTCTCTCCCCGGTATGCAGACCTTCCTGGCCAGATATGACTGATCTGAGCTCATTCGACAATCGCCAGTGAGGAATGTGTGTATCTTATGCTGCGTTCAGCCGTGCTCTTTACATCTGTGCAGCTGCCTTTTTAAATGTCCGCCGATTAACCTTTTCAAACCTCGGCGTTGCTCCACTGTAAATGTGTGCATTTTCTTTCAGCCAATGAGAGTGTAGGGGTGTGGCTTGGGTAGAGTAAGACTCCTCCTTTTCAAAGCCTGTGTAGGTGGGCCTTTAAACTGCTGGATAATAGGTCTTTGCCTTTCTGTTTTCTCTGCTTTTTTTTAAAAAGCTGAATTTCAGTCATGTCCTAGAGAACCCTACCTTCAAGTAGAATGTGGGTTGCATGTTTGTGTTTTTTGAGTAAATGCAGGTTGTCGTCGACCTGCGACCCGATTGATTTAACGACCACTCCAAGACTGCAAATATGTGGCAACCGCGCTGCGTCCGACAGCGTGAGAACATAGTGATAAAAGGTTGAAAACACCAAACCGTATTACCTAAAGATATCATTTTAATATACGGTATACTATACGTATGATCACTTTTGCATATAAAATAAATTGCATATATCGGAACCAATCGTGGTCGTAAATCAATGCCAGTACTGCGTTTTTTAGTTCTGTTGCCACTTCATGAAGAGCCAGTTTTCCTGTTTTTGTCCTCCTTCCTTACAGGTTCAGTGCCTCATACATAAACACCAGCCGTCTGTGTTCCCTGTCAGGTCAGAGGCCCGTCTAACTTGAGACCGTTTTCCATTTTGTGCGCCCATTTTAGCACAGGTGTGGAATGAATGAACAAAGCTAAAAATGCATTCCTCTGTGTCGGAGGGCTGGGGTGGGGGGCGTGATCTGCCTTTCTTCTGAAAAGGGGGTTTGACACGCGGTGAAAGCGACGCCTTGTAAAGTATGGCCATGGCAGAATCGCGTGTACCCCCCCGGGGGAGGGGGGCGTAAATTATTCATCTCCTGGATGGCGGTGAGGGAGCGTACTCTGTTTTTCGGGGCGGGCGGCACAAAAGCTGCCCTGTTTCTGAGAAATGAAGTCATTGTGAAGGTTCCCCTTTCAGTGAGGGGTGCATCGGCCCTGTCCAGTTACAGGAGCTGCCTGATTGGCGCTCTTTCAGCTGACGTGGGTGTGACGGGACTTCCTGTCGCCACGCGGAGCCCGGACCTCTCCTCTGCACGGCAGGATGAATGTCAGCGCGAGCTTTAAGCACCTGTTGGCTGGTCCCCGCTCTCCATGTCCGCACTCTACTTCTGAAAACGTGCTTTTGGACGATCGCTCGGGCTCTCGTTGAATGGGATGGCAGAACGGCAGTTTGAGTTCTTTTGTGTTTGGCAGTGTGTGTGTTTCAGTGGGTTAGGATGCTAGTGCCTGTGATCAGAAGGCCGCTGGTTCAAATCCCTGGATCGGCAGAGCAATTTCACCATTCAGACTGAATCTCTGAGAGCTCAGAATCCCCTCTGTGTGACATGATACGAGATTTTAAAAGAGCCCAGTGGTTCGGGTCCTTAGCTGGTGTCTTGTACGTGCTTCCCAACCTGCCTCCTGTTTTTAATTACGACCCTGTGGAGGTGAAACTCCAGACAGTAGGAAGTACTGATGGGACAGTACAGAGGGATTCCGACTGGCTGTTTTATTAAATGTGGACCATGTATCTTAGTAACCATCCACTTGACGAAAACACGACCAGAATATTCCATCTTTTCGGGTAGCCAGTCCAGGCGGATCCCTTCAGTCGTGTGTTAATTTGCTGCCCCCGTCTGTGTGTAAGTCTTTAATTTAAGGCAGAACGTTTCAGACTACTGGGAAATGTGTTTACGGAGAATGCTTTTGGGTCATCAGCTGTCTGTTTGTTAATTTGCTTTCACTTGTGTGTGATTTTGGTTTTATTTGTTTGACAAACATACAAATTAGCTTCTGACCTGAATTTGACTCATTCAATTTTGTGTTTGGCTTTATGCAAATTAATCCGTTGGGGGAATAGAGTGAAGCGACCAGCTGTTTCGCATTGAGATGCTTAATTTGAACCAGAGGTGTTTCTTTAAAGTGTATGTGTGTGTAGGTTTTAGCTGGTGTTGAATCTTCAGAATGATGACTGAACACCACAGTCCCAGATTGGGGTTGGAGGGCTGTATTTCCTGAGCTTCTGGAGGATATCAAAGTGCATTGTTGGACGGCATGTACAGTTTCCTGGTTAGAGCGGCCGGGGTGTACTGTAGGGCTCGGCTCAAAAAGTCCGTATGGTAAAATATCGTGACATACTCTTAGACAATACACGCATCGATACAGACGTGATGTATTGATACGGTCACTTTAAGAACTTTTATTTTGCAGGCTATCCAATGGTGCGACGACAGTGGTGTGAGTGCAGTGTGCAGTGCAGCCCCAGAGTGCCAGCCAGGTGTGTAGGTTTTATATTAACATTGGGGGGGGGGGGTGTATATCAGGGGC
>JAODJX010000112.1:139979-150217 GCA_026776945.1 Isichthys henryi
CCCCCCCCCCCCCCCCCCCCCCCCCCCCCCCCCCCCCCCCCCCCCCCCCCCCCCCCCCCGCGTATACCAGGGGCAGAGGTGTGGCGTTACGTCGACTTAAGGCCATTCAGTGGCCATGCTGTGTACAGTTGGATTTTTTTATACTTGCAATATATAAAGTGAAATTGATCTTTCCATTTTTACTGTCATTCATTTTTACTAATATGGTAGTTTTAGTGCGTTAAGTCCTGCATTATGAACGCTGGATTTGCGGGAATTATTAAATGCCCCTGTCACTGTCCTGCACCCTGTATCTCTCGCAAACAAATCCTAACTTTCCAGAAAGAAACACAACACACGTGAAATAGAGACTTAAAGATATCTCCTTTCTGCCGGCATTATTTATGAACTAAATGATTCAGAGTTTCTGGTAACTCAGTAGCTCACTTTATGCCGTTTTCTAAGTAAATGCCAGATCGATCTGCCCGTTTTCTTTCACCCTAACAGCAAACACAGTGGGATGAGAATAGTGACTGATACAAACGCTATATACCGCTGAGCTAGCCTTGCTATTTGTGCAATGCTGTTAACTAACCAAGCTCGTTGCAGTTTGCACAATCAAATAAGAATCTTTATGAAACTTAATCAACACGAGACCATTAAATTGGTTTTGTGTATTTTTTTTACATTTTTATGAAAGCCATAAACAATATTCTGTTCTAATTGTGGACCTCAAAATAATAAATAATAATCAAATAATAAATGATCCGTTCAGCTGTTTAGAATACTTATTTAGGTGGTATTCAGAATGTATCGTGATGCATATCGTATCGTGAGGTTGCTGGCAATACCCAGCTCTAGTGTACTGCTGGTTATGTGACCTGGCATCATGAGATGGGATGTACTCTAAGATCAGGGGTCGACGACCTGTGTGCTTTGTCTTCACATTCTTCTGTGTGTGTCTTTAGGAACTGTTTGCTGGCTTGGTAATTATTTCTATACAATGTTTATAAAGGTATGCCTATCAAATTTTACATAAACTGGGTCACTGGTCTTGTAACTTTTGCCCAATAATCATTAATGCCACCAGCATGTTTGGCCTTGTGTAGCTTTTTGAAGTATTCCTTCTGCTCTCTCACAAAGAACATGCCACTTCCTGAAGAACTTCTTTGCTTTTTGGAGAGTTCCTCCTAATGACGATTTAAAGAAACCCAAAACTAAAACTTTCCACAAAGACCCTTTTACTCATTAGGTTGTTTTCGGTCAGCAGATGTTTCTCCTGGAGGACACTGAGGGTGCCCTTGACTGCTGAACAAACCCTGAATGAGAAGTCCTTGCAGAAACGGCAAAAAAGCATCCAGATTCTACCTTGATGGGGCTTCAGAATGGGTGCTTCTACCTGTTATGGTCACCGTCCTCGGCCGCGACCTCTTAGAGGTTTAGAAATCCACTCAAAGGATTTGGGTTTGCCCTAGATGGTCTGCCGTCCCTCTGCCCCCATTCAGCGACCATACGTCTGTGGATGGTACCTCTCGCGTGCCCCACCTGCCATTTCATTTCACTAAATGGCAGCATGTGAAAGTGATGACCCTCGGCCACTGGTGAAAGGCAAAAAAGCTGAATGCTTTCTTTTCATCTGAGAACGTTACGTTTTCACCGCAGTGCACAGGAAGCGTGGGGGTGGGGTCTCAGGTAGGCGGTTTCCTGTCAAGCTGGCAAACGGCGCCTTTTTTCCTGGGGGAGGACGGTGGCGATGTAAAGGGTTATTGTTGAATTTGGCTGGTAGTCGACCTGGTGCTAAATCTACTGCATGATAACCTCGTAAACGGCCAGGGATACCTTCCCGCCCTCTGGATGGATGGATGGATGAATGGGTGGATGGCATTGGTTTATATAGCCTATAATTAGACCCCCCCTTATTGTATTCTATATATAAACCCTCCTGTACCATATATTCTGTAAATCTGTACTCTGTGGTCTGCTGGATGGATTCGGTTTTAGTCTATAATTAAAGACCACCCACTTGCTTATTGTATTCTGTATATATGGCCCTATAGGGTTTATGTTCTGTAAATGGTGGCTGCTCCATGGTTTGCTGGGTCGTCCTTTGTATTTGAGCATGTGAACCTTCGCTCGACCTTCGTCAACACGCACGCTTCTGCGGGTCCCTGGTCCTTGATGGGGAGATTTTTTTTCCCCGCGGCCCTGCCCCCCCCATCCGTCTGGCGCTTCCTCCGGCAAGCCTGTGTCGTCTTTCGGGCAGGGGACCAGCAGTCTCTTCTTCAGAGTTGGATGTTTTGTAATCTGCATCAGCAGCAGGGCTGTTCTTTGAATGTGGTAAATAAGTCCTACAAAGTGACTTTGCACATGGCTTGTGGTGGCGTTATCAAACGGATATTTCGCTTTCGGTATACATCCTTATCTTTTAGTGGCTCAATTTGTTCTGAAAAACATGGGTCAGATAAAATCCTCGGGCCCCATCTCACTCGAGACTCAAACATATGCATATGAGAGCACAATTCAATAATGTTGATGAGTGTAGCAGATACCAGATTCTGCTGTCCCAGCCTGTTCCGGATTGTTCTTGTTGGTCTGTATTTTTGAACCAGGACGTCAAACACATTTGCCATATGCACGTTACAGGAGGTCACCACAGGGCCTAAACGGCTGAATTATTTGGAATCCCACAGTAGAAAATCTTTTCCTGGTTGTTCTTTGATCCCCGGCCCTACGTCTTGAAAGAACCTGCGCGCCTTTAGGGGACCGTGACGCATCTCTCAGGCGTGCTGGTCACAGCAGAGCCAGCTTTGCTGACTCATCGTTCCAAAAGGTGTTTCCTAGGGCCGACGCCTACATCCTTGTATATTTCACAGCACGCATCATCTTCCGGAGGACGCCTCGAGTGTGGCGAGTGCCAGACTCAGCCCTCTGTGAGCTGTGGGATTTTTTTGTTTTTATGTTTTATATATTGAAGTGTTAATCAGGTGTATTTGGCAGTGAGGTCTGTTTGGTTTATGGCCCCAACTTTGAGAATCCCTGCCCAGAACGTCAACTGTTCTTAACACAAGTGGTTTTAATATTTGGTGTAGGTCCCTTTTTTCTAGCGAATCGCCTCAAGTGGCTGTACAGCTCCCTCAGCCCCGGGTTTCTTGAAGCTTGAGCCCAGGAAAGGATGGTTAGAGGTGGCTGGCTAGTGGTTTTCCTTCGGTACTTTCTTAAACTGTTTGTTTGTTCCCGCAATTTAGCCTGGACCCTTGGCTTGGGTGTGCCCGCTGTCGATTTTCTCACTGTTGTTGGTGGTGTTCTTATTTCCATCTAGAGTACCCAACTGGGGGAAAACTCCCCACAACTGACTTTCTGAACTTGTTCCGTCGTCGGGTTTTCCCCTATATATCTTTACAATGCTAACTACCGAGCGTTTAAACCCTTTGTCTCTGAGAACAAAAGATAATCAAAGAAAATTGATTGGAAAGAAGATTTTTTTTTTTTTTGATCTAATGTACAGATTACGGCACAGTGCTGACTGGCCTCTAATCAGGTCATGCTCTTGATCTTATTCACTTCTTCAGTTCAATTCTGTGTTTGGGGGTCTGATGGGAAAATGTGAAACCTCACCCTAGCGTTTTCATTCAATCATGTTCAGTTTGTTTTTTTCCAATGGAGACCGGCGCAAAAGTATGCCAACACTCCCTCCCTGACCAGCTCTTTGATCTGCTTCAGTCGTCTGTCATAGACGCATTGTGGGAGAAACATTCTGCTGCTGATGTCATCTAGTGAAGATGAAAGAGCACTATAGCATTTCAACTTTAGCAGGAATATTTAGCTCGCGTTTATCCCAGAGCTTGATTAACTTCTGCGGAGAAGAATATTCCTCTTTTTCTGAGACCATTCTGCAAGTCATGCATGTTCACAAGCTAGTTCACTGACTGTAGGTGCGATGCCTGTTGTCATAACAATGCCGTTTCCTGGTACAGTCTGAGGAAACTGTCTGCACTCCATATGTAGTTGTCTTGCGATGGAACGCGACTGTTGGCAGACTATTCCAGATTACTCATTTTTGTTTTGGGGTAAACAGTAGACTGTTGGATAGGTGAGTTGATCCCAGCTGGCTTTTGTCACGACCTGTTCCAGGAATTGCTATGTTTGCCTGTCTCATGCACAACCAAGCAAAAAGATTGGAGAGGAAGAGAGGTCTGAGGCAGGTGCGGTGGCAGGAAGAGTTTGAGGTTGTGGGGGCGAGGAGCTGGGGGATGCATCGGCAAAGGATAGGTGCAGCCTGCTTGGGTGACTCACTCTTGGATTGGAACGGGCTTGATAGGGTGGGGTGGCCCAGATGTCCAGGTTCCAGGACCATGGTGCCTCCAGGAATAACCTGGAGAGAGTGGAGAGACGTCATCTCGGCTTTCCTGGGGCCGCCCTGTCAGCTGGCATCCACTTGCCTAACGCCCAGGATCTGTGGGCCGCATCCGTTCCTGGGCGCCGTAATGTCAGAAGCTGTCATCTGAGTCGTAACAGAAGCCAGATTTGTATGGAGGAGAGGGGCAGTGGTGCACATTGGTGAGGAAATGTAATTAGTTACCGATAAATTTCTCTTAAGCTCTGAACATATAAGCTAAGTGGTTCTGTCAGTGTCTAGTGCTGTAAATAGGTCATGTGACATATGAACTCAAGCCACCCAATAAATAAGTAAAGACTGTAAAGAGACCTCACTTTGAGGTTAGTAGTGGGACTTCCTGGATAGCAGCTTTTTCGGGTTTTATCTCGTGATGAAGCTCGTAGCTGTGACTCATCTTCATATGAGGACAAACCGGGGAGTTGAGGTGCCATTCAAAGGGCTACGCTTGCTATGCAGCACGGGGTACCTCGCACGTTGTGCTATGACAGGAGTGCTACTTAAAAGTTGCATGTTTGGACATTAAACCCCACTGCTGGTAGCAGGGGCTGTGTAAAGGCCATCAGATGTCGCATGAGGCTTATCCCAGACGTTCTGTCCTGAGACATGGTGGGTGTCTAATGGAGTGAAACCTCTCATCCGTCCCTAAGAAAACAAATGTCGTTGGTTTACTAAACTCATGCTGTTCCTGCCGTGCATCAAACTTGGGAGATTTGTGTAAGTGAACCTTAAAGTAGCAGATGAGCTGAAGACCTTGGCTGTTGGGTCGGGGTTTAGGCCAAGTTAGCCTGTCCGTCTGCTGTTGGCGCGTATGGCGTCTCAGGTCATGTTGATGGCGGGCTCGCCACGCTACCCTAGTCTTTATCGATAGTAATATATCGGTATCAACCAATTTTGTCTGATAAATCAAGACGCCGTCTTTCGAAGTGTCTTGGTCGACATCAAGGCCAATTTTTGTGTAGATTTTAGTCAATATTCAAAGACGGCAGTACCAGAGTTAAAGACACAGCCACTAAAATGGAGGTGACTGCATTGGATGACGAGCCCCTTTCTGTATTGGAGGACAATTAATTCCATCCGGTTGTTCGACCTCACTAGTGTTCTACCTTGGCGCTGCTTCATTGATGTTTCCCTGCCCGCATTACATGATGTGGCCACTATACACCTACACGAAATCTTAAGAAGCCTCAGAACACTGGTTATCGCGATTGGTAATATTAGACACACATATGATATTGGTCATGGTGATGATACTGACATTGGTGCACCACTAAGTGGGTTTCATTGGTTATATTTTCCAAGTCCACAGTTTTAAGATGAGGACCAGCTCTGTCAGTTGTGTGGGGCTGTATTCTGGAGATGTCTCACCTTGTCTCTCCCATTCTCTTTGCCCAATAAGGTGTATCGTTCATCTCTTACAACTCATTTTGACCTCCCGCCCTTGAGGTTTCATCCCCCAATGGTAAAATGTGCTCAAGAAAGCAGGCTTGTAATGATTTTGTTACCTCATGATATGTAATTGGTCGTGAAATTTTACTGTCTCCAGCGAGGAGTAACTTGTGCAAGCCAAGCCTTAAATCTGCCAAGAGTGAGGGCCAAATCTCCCCCCTATATACTGCTGGCCAAATGCGGTGACACGGTCTGCAAAAAAATACAGTGTCAGGAGGAGGATGTACCATCTCAAAACCCTACAAAGCCTCGCCTCCCCAGGCACCGTGCGAGATGATCTGTTCTGTCTGGTGACTGGGTGACTGCTCTGTGTTCCTGGATGACAAGGGTCGCCCCGGGTCATGGACAGAACTGGCGTACTGGAAAAAGCCACATGTCACGGGTTGTACCATTATGTGAGGGGAATGGATTAGACGTGGTGAGACCCTCCCTGGGGCTTGTCTACAATGTATCCTCTCATCCATTTCCATGGATGTGATACCCAATATGAATCTGAGTGCGAAACGTAAGTAGATTTATCACCTAGGGAGGCCAGTGGTGCATCATTCAGGCTTGGGATTGGCCGCATGTAAGCAGCGAAAGCTGACGGAAAAAGCAATAGCAGATCAGTAGGCTTGGTAACGTTTGTGTCGCGACGGGAACCTTTGTTGATTTACTTATACAGCTGTTGCGGCCACATTAAAGACACAGGCTCCAGCCTTGGTGATTGTTGATGTCTGCGATGCTTTGTCTCCTGGGCTGATGAGAGCAACCTTGTCACATGATTCTGGTCACTTATGATTCTGCTCTTCGGAGTGGCTTCGGAGTCTAAGGCCAGGTAGATGGGCAGAGCTGAAGCTCTTTATTCCACAGTGATGTGAATGTGGTCACATGACCTCGGAGTTTTCTCTCTGGCAGTGGAACATACCTCAGTCACTTAAAAATTGAATCACTATCAGTGAGATCACGAAAAAGCATTATGGGTTTGCCCAGCCTTGATGGAAATGGCTTCCTGTGGTCCTTGAAGGTTTCCTCTGAATGTGTCGAATGGCTTTGAATGAGGTTCCTCTGATAATGGGCCCATGCCACAGCCTGGGTGAAGACGGCGCAGGCTTTGGTTCGTGCCCTGCTCTCATGGAGATGAACACCCACATGCCGCGGTCATCTGGCAGCGCGTCAGCTTGCCGATTTAAAATTTCATCTGCGGCATGCAGGCGGGAGGAGAGAACAAAGTGTGACTGTTTGCTCGGATTACCCGGCGTAGACGTTCTTGGGGATGGAGGTGCCGAGGGCTATCCGCGGCGGTGACCTGTTGATTCGGCCCTCTGCCTTGGAGAGTAGAATCGTGTGCTGAGCCTGTCCATCATTCCATCTTCATCTAAGACGGTTGGTCAGATTCTGCATCTTGAAGTGGCACCTGATGAGTTTGTCTTGAATGGTATCGTTGCGAAGCGATGTGTTTCTTATCGTCTGTAGTGTGATGCTGGTCGAAATGAAAATAATCGGGTGCGAGCATTTGTGTGGAAAGGACATCTCACACGTTCCTCGTCTTTGTGCAGGGTCCACGAGAGGGCGACGCCGGCCGGGCCGTGGGCGAAACGATGAGAAGGCTTTGAACGGCTGGAGAGCGTACATCGTGGGAGTTCTTCCGAACATTAGCCGTGCTGATGTTCTCTCCTGACCAGGAGAACATCTCTACAGGCTCCACCAAAGGGCCGGTGAAGTATGGGGAGCTCATCGTGCTGGGGTAAGATTGGCCTGACTCATCCTTCATTGCGAAGCTGTCATTTAATACATCTGCGCCAGGCCTACGGTGCCAGGGAGCTAATGTCAGTTCCAAGGGTACTGTAATAATGGGCCAGTTGAACCGAAACTGAACTGCTCTAGTCCTGGCAGTGCGTCCTTGTCAGAAACATCGTTAAAAATGGATTTACATTTTTTATAACTTTTTTTCAGGTAATATGTCTGAGAATCTGAATTATTTGATTTTCTGGAATAAGTACAGAATTGTCTGTGCGTGTTGGCGAGTGGATGTGTAATATGGGGTGGATGTTTAACCACTTTGGAGGGAAGAAGGACCGAGATTTTTAGGCAAGGTAAAGGAGAGCCAAACTGTGGTTCTTTCGCAATACACATCAGAGAGGGTGACTGATTCTGCAGTGGATTGAAGAGGCAACCTATGTTGAGTGTGTGAAACACACTGGTTTGAAGAAGGGTTAGCTGTGGTTTAACTTATGTGGTTCACTCCCAACTCCTGAGAAGTGAGCTGATTAAAGCGATCGCTGTTGGGTGGCGACCTGAGTCAGGAGGATGTAATGGAGGTCCGCTCTCAGCATGAGGCACGGGGAGGCAGGTGTTCAGGGGACCTGCTGCTGTCTGGGCTGCCTGCCCGGGCCGCTAAACGTGACGGACTCCCGCGTCGTAAGGGAATGTTGTCGGAGTGCGTCGGCGTCGCAGTGTCACTGGCTTAAACGTCACCCGGGTCGGCACGCATGAGAGGCAGCCGTAAAATGCCAAAAGGGGGGCTTTAAAGGAGCTCCTTCCCAGCACGGACTGGGGGGCTTTCACCTTCCGCTGCCTGATCTGCCTCATCAAAGCATCGACTGCTGGACCCCAGGTCTTTCTTTGCAGATCTGGGATCTCCAAACAGATGCTTGGCAGTCATGGATGTTTGAAATTCAGCACGCCTTGTATCAGCGCTGAATTTAAATGGGGGGATGGTTTTTGTCTCCTGGCCTGGGATCGATATTCCCAAGTGGCGTGTGTCGGGGCGCTGGCATGCCCGAAAGGAGCAGCGGTAAGGGTAATCAGAGCATTTTGCTGCTCCAAATGGTGGAAGATGCAGCTGGTGGTTTGGACTGGACCAGCCCGGGACCGCCGACCACCGTACAGACCGGTTGGTCAGCACTCTGCACTTAAGCAATAGCTTGGACCTGCATCCTTTACTCCAGCGACCCGCCCAACAGCGCACCTTTGGGAACTGGTGGAAACACGCCAGTTACCACACCTGGAACCCCTCAATCCGACTCATAGCCTCACAGAGACTAGAATCAGAACTAACCTGTTTAGCAGTGAGTAGGGGGGCTGTGTACTGGGAAAAATGCGTGGCTGTTGAATTCTTGTAAATCCCCGTAAAATGTCATTTTGAGGTCAACAATGCAAATTTTGAGGTCAACAATACAAAAATTGAAGCAGTGTCACTTAGCGGTGGCAGATGAATGGCCAGTCAGACAGATTTGGGGAACCTATTTATACTGAGGCAAGCCACACAAAGTTTGGATATTGATAGTGTTTTCTAGAGGTGGGGAATGTGTGTAGAGGGGCTGGAGATGGAGAGTGTAGGAAGAGTTAAGATTGAATGTGGCTGACAGGGCTTCTCTGCCTGTTTTTCATGTTGAAATTTTCATGGTTGTTTCTGGTTTCTGCGCTGACTGAGGATTCATCTTTCTCCTGAAGGTACAACGGCTCGCTGCCCAATGGGGACCGGGGGAGACGTAAGAGCCGCTTTGCCCTCTGCAGGCGACCCAAGGCCAACGGGGTGAAGCCCAGCACAGTGCATGTGGCCTGCACACCCCAGGCCGCCAAGGTATGGGACTCAATGGGGGGGTAGAGGTGGGCGCAGATAGTGTGTTTAGTGTGGGTGTCGTCCTGTGAGTGCTCAGAGACACCAACCCCTCCCATCCTACATCTGGATTTAACCCATGAATGCCCCGCCCCCCCCCGCCCCCTTGCAATATTTCGGTTTCACAAATCCTCCAGCAGCTGGGACATCCGTGGGTGGGGGGGGAATGTGATGCTCTCGCCAAGGCAGGCCGAATGCCCTGCAGGTTATTTGTCCACATGTAGGCTCTGTGAGCAGCTTGCCCTACCCCCCATCTCTCTGACAGTATCCTCCTCATTGCTCACAGGCCATAAGCAACAAGGACCAGCACAGCATCTCCTACACGCTGTCGCGGGCCCAGACGGTGGTGGTGGAGTACACACACGACAGCAATACCGACATGTTCCAGGTACGGCGGGTCTGACGGGACCCCTGACGCGAGGGGCATCATCTGCCTGATTCCTCCTTTCCTCCTACTTTGGTTATTTGACCAAGTGACAACTCCAGCTGTTACAGCTCTGTCGGCTCTCATGCTTTCACTCTTTCATGCACAAACACACACACACATCCTTATTGGTGACACATCCTCCACATGTATCTGACCCCACCCTGCGGTGTTGCTTCCCACAGATTGGCCGCTCCACGGAGAGCCCCATCGACTTCGTGGTGACGGACACGGTCCCGGGCAGCCAGACCAATGGCGACACGCAGACAGTGCAGAGCACCATCTCCCGCTTCGCATGCCGGGTCATGTGCCAGCGCTGCCCACCCTACACCGCGCGCATCTACGCCGCCGGCTTTGACTCGTCCAAGAACATCTTCTTGGGGGTGTGTGCC
>JAODJX010000112.1:159032-169123 GCA_026776945.1 Isichthys henryi
CGGGGAGACACACATTACTCCCCCCCCCATTTCAACCCCCCCCCCCCCCCCATACCTTTATTAGAAAGCTTTATCGAGAGGAAAAAAAAAAATACTGCCTAGATAAAGTTTTGCAGCAAGGAGGACAGTTAACCAAAAGTTGAATAGAGTGGTCCCCCGTATCCATGATCTCAGGAACGGCAGGTTCTGTAATCTGCATTTTGCAGAAAAACAAAAATATTGTAAAATGTGTACCTTGTTTTCATTACTCCATCATCCTTTGATACATGATGTTTTTTCACTGCTCTATCGACACTTGGGAATTAGGCTAAAACATCAGAATCTTTCGTTTGAGAGAGTACACTAATGTATAGTAATATACATTGTAGTTTATTACTGCTGTATTTAATGTTGGCAGTGTCTTCCTGTATGTAGTTTGTCAGTTACTTTATGTATGTACATAGAAATCACACTATATATGGGGTCCGTGGATGGTCCTCTGTTATTCGTGGTTTTGACTACCTGGTAGGTCTTCTAAGGTTTCACTCACGCATACAGGGAGACTTGTGAATTACAGTTGAATTTGACTGAAGTTTAATGACTTGTTCATGCCCTAACCCCTCACCTATAGAGCCCCGGGGGCTGTGCGAGGGTCCTTCAGTGGTGGCAGACCAGCACAGATGGACCGTCTACAACTCCAAGGTAAACCTCCCAGCAGCACTGAACGACCCGCGCCTGGCCAAACGGGAGTCCGACTTCTTCACCAAGAGCTGGGGCCTGGACTTTGTGGAAACGGAAGTTATGCCTTCCATCTACCTCCCCAACATCACAGAAGAACACTTTGCGGCCTACCTGCAGGAGATGGCGCAGGTAACACGCAAACCGCGAGCTTGTCTCTGCACCCTAAGTCGGATATGCGGCTCTCCGTGTAGTAACGATCATTGTTGTTATCCATCATCTCAGAGAGAGAGAACCCACGAAAGCTGCAAAAAAATCTACCCTTCGAAAGATGAAGTCACGCCGGGCTCCAGCCTCACGACCAATCACGGTACGCCTTTTTGCATGCGAAGACCATCCTGTTACGCGCTTTCTCTTGTCATTTATAGTTGTGATGGCTTCGTGAAGCTCGGAGCTCACTAGCATTGCCCTGGCGGGGGCTTGTTGCTCTGATGCAGGTGGTCAGAGCTCTTGTGCAGTGCTTGGTTAGCCACACTCTGCTCTTGATGAGTTCTGTTTGCTCTTTTCCCACAGACAAATCGAGGGCGGAGTTGGAGCAGGTCCCTAAGGTATTCTATTAGTCCATCGGACCTTTTCAGTTTCATGCCTTGTTACCCCCCCTAACTTTTCAGTTTGGTCCCTCGGCTCCTGCTTCCCCGACCTCTCCCCTTCCCCCCCTGCCCAATCCTGACAGATCTTCATGAGGCCTGACTTCGCGTTGGACGACCCTGCAACCTTTAATGCGGTCCTGCCCTGGACCCACTTCAGCATAACAGGAGGCAAAGCCAACCGCGACATCGCGTCCTCACGGTTACTGCAGGAAAAGGTGAGGCTGTCTTCACTGCCCCTTCCATCGGTTGTAAGAAACGGAATGTAGCGTAGGGGGAGTTAAGCGACTTGTGGCGGCCTCGTGCCCGCTCTCTGTGAGGACTAGCTGTTGTGCTTTTGAGAAACAGGCTTCATCAGGTTGTCTCTGATAAGATATCGGGCTGTTTGTCACTTTGGTCAGCAGGTGGCAATGCAGTGAAATGTTGATAATACAACCACTTCTTAGCTACCGAGTTCCGTTCCTATTACTATGTAGTTAAGCGGAATGGTTGTCCAGTGAAAATCATGTTAGCTTAGGTGTGACCGCGATCGGTATCAGCACAGATTTGTACCTATTACCTGATCTGTCTATCGGCCATATTTGACCGATTCACGTCCGATATTTACTGTAGTTTTCGGCAGTCCATAAAAAGAGCTCCTATATCTTGTTAAATCGATTCGTGCAGTCAATCTCACGACACCTCTTTCACGGTTTAGATGTGTTTTTTGCAGCATTGACGATGAACGCGGGTGTGAGCGCAGTGACCTCCGCCTGCTGTGACGTCATGCGCATACCCTTCGCAGTACGAGGAGTGTAAAAACATCAGAGGGTGATGATCTGGAAGTATTTTATGCTTTTAACAGCAACTAGTAGCACGGCGATTTGTAATATTTGTAAAAACAAATGTGTGAGAGGTGGAAGCAGCCTTTAACTTCTTCCGGCCCCCATTTGGGTAACCTCAATTTTAGAAAAATCTGTGAATGCAATCGAAAAAGTAAAAGTGCCAAAAGTCTTCTATTTTGGTTGGTTACTTATGGTTAAGGTTAGGGCTGGGTGGGGGTTAAGGGTGTCGTGATTGGGATTAGGGATTCCCATAGAAATGAATGGGTCCCCATTTAGATAGGTAGACCAACGTGTGTGTGTGTGTGTGTGTTTCTATCGGAATCTCTGTTGGTATCGGCAGTTGTGAATCGGATTAGAATTGTAAAAATGTGGATCAACCCATCCCTACTTTGGTTTTCAGCCTTCCATACTCCAACAAGTGGGCATTTGTACATTCTTCTTCAAGGATGTATTTAATTCTAACATTTTTGCCATAAAAACCACTAATTTATTGCCCGTTAACTTGTAAATGTATGCATTGGTTGGAAAATGAATTATTTATTGTCGCTGATGTTTGTGTTTGTTGTTGCAACAACAAAAGGACAATAATATATAACATTAATAAGAATATTAATAATAATTAGTAATGGTTATTTGTGAGGCTGCTGAGATTTAAGGCTGCGTGCCCCCCCACCCCGCCCCCCCACAGCTAAGTCACTACCTGGACGTGGTGGAGGTCAGCATTGCCCACCAGATCTCCCTGCGCTCCGAGGCCTTCTTCCATGCCATGTCCTCGCAGCACGAGCTGCAGGACCGACTGCGCGAGACGGCGCGGGCGGTGGCGGTGCTGCGAGAGCGCACGGCCGCCATGGAGCGTGTCATGTGCGAGGGCCCCCTGCAGGCACTGCGCCTGGGCCTGGCGCGCAACAACTGCGCCAAGCTGCACAGCAAGCTGAAGCTGATGGCAGCTGTGCACCAGACGCAGCCCACCGTGCAGCTGCTGCTGTCCACCTCAGAGTTTGTGGGGGCCCTGGAGCTCATCACTACAACGCAGGAGGTGCTGCAACAGGAGCTGCAGGGGGTGCACAGCTTCAGGTCAGCAGGGGCCTACATCTTCTTTTTTTGTTTTATTTATTTTTTTAGTTTTCTTTGTATATTGTCCATTTTTCTTTATAATCCAGTTTAATTATAGTTTTCAATGTTATTTTTATTTTAAAGACACATGGCTATTTAATTTTTATACATTTTAGTTAAAAATATCTAGGAATAGACTGCTACTTTATGTCTGATCCTTAACGAATCTTGCACGAATACACAGTGCTCCAGATACAATGTTCCAGGTGTTACTAATAGTAAAGATAAGCAAATTAATGATTAAAGAAACACATCATTACTTTAGCTAACTATCCATCCATCCATTTTCCAAACCGCTTATCCTACTGGGTCGCGGGGGGTCCGGAGCCTATCCCGGAAGCGATGGGCACAAGGCAGGGAACAGCCCAGGATGGGGGGCCAGCCCATCGCAGGGCACACTCACACACCATTGACTCACACATGCTCTCCTAACTTTAGCTAACTAATATAAAAAAATGGAAACGCAGTATATGATTCGATTTTTATTTTATTTTGTAAGTTTCGTAACTCCCTGACTTCCCATGGGATCACATTCCAGTGAACCCATCGTAGGTCAAAAATAATTCCAATACGAATATGTGATGTGATACGATAAAACAAAAATCAGTACGATGTGTTAAACACTATGTGAGGTGTTTTTACTCGCAATCACTACAATGACTGTATGTGTGGCTGCATGGATGCTGCAGTATTCAGTACAAGGTATTATTTGGTATATCACTGGGAACAGATCAGAACTCAAACTGACCACTGTATGTGCATCAGTTGAAATATTGTAAAACGAGGAGTATCTGTGTGTTCAGTTAGTTGTAGTTTATTTTATTTTTATATCTTGCTTCCGAAAATGTTGTCTCTTTCGATTTTAGTATTCATTAATAATGGTAACCCTGGCACTCACACACAAACACTTTTTGGGTTTTTCACCCTCCTTGACTTCATTAAATAGCGGAACTTAAATTTGCCACTTTCCACGTGATTTTGATTTATTTTAAAACCAGCAGTTGAGCAGTTGAAACGTTTTTTATAAAGGAAAAACCTTTAACTGGTTGCTAGTGATCGGTCTTTTAGGAGGATTGACCTCATTGTCTAGCAGATGGTTTTGTTTTCTCTCTCAGTGAAATGCATCACACCCAAATTTCCTTAAACTTTTCTTTAAACTCTTGAATGTGACACCCCCATGGCCGCATACTCCACACACAGGTGTCTCGCCATGTGCAGTGCCCCTCCGCCACTGTCCTCAACCCCCCACTGCCATGCTCCTCCTCTCCCCCCCTGCAGGCACCTGGGTTCCCAGCTTTGTGAGATGGAGAAGCTCATCGACAAGATGATGATCGCCGACTTCACCACCTACGCCCGGAGTGACCTCGGACGCCCCCTGGAGGAGGACATCCAGGTCCTAGAGAAGGTGCGTGTTTCTCATCTTTACTCGTTAGCCCTCGGTAGGGTTCCTGAGTTTTGCTCCTGGAGAGACAGAATCCAACACATTTTGCAGAATTCCTTGCTCAAATGTATTTTTAACGGCTAATTACCTGGCTAAGTAGGTGTACTGTCAGAAAAAGAGCACTAGTTTGTACCTTTGCTTGTCACTGCAGCTGTACCCTCGAAGGTATGTCCGTTATACTCTAAGCTGTAGGTAATTGTACCTTTGAAGGTACAATTGAACCCTCCCCAAGGTACTGTACATGCAACATTAATGTACCCCCAAATGGTACAAAAATATTCCTCATAGTTCAATTGGCAGACCTTTGAGCGCAACCCCAGTGACAAGCAAAGGTTCAAATTGGTGCTGTCGTTTTCTGATAGCGTATGTCTGAGTAGGGAAATCTGCGAATTGCTACAAACTGGCTCTCCGGGACAAGAATTGGGGATCCCTGCTTTAGGGGTACAAGTCAGACCAGATGACCTTTCAGTAGTATAGTAGTAGTTTTTTCCAGCCCTGGACTGGCTAAGCCTGTGATGCTTTGGGTTTGCTGTGTAATGGCGGAATGAATGCAGCGTGATTCACTCAATTTATCATTAGACTGCCAGAATCAATACTCTATCTAACACTTCTCTCCTGTAAATGCTGGAGATTCATCAATACACATTACAGGGTGCTGACACATTGCAAGCTCTGTCTCCACTGATATAAATTCGTATGGTGAAGAAGCTTTTCTGCTTCATTCTTCATCCGGAAAACAAAAAGGGGAAAAAAATGTCTTGAAAGGTAAACCTGCTGCCAGAAGAATGAGTCCCAGTACCCATGAGGTAACAGGCAGCTGTGTAGACACCTTGGGGTCCTTCCTTGCTGACTGTATCAGAAATAGAGATATTGATGAGGAGCATTTTGACACTGTGGTGATGAGCCGGACCATCCTGTGCCTGAAACAGGACAGGCTGCAGTCCCTGGTGTTTGGCTTGCTGCGGCAGAGGAAGCTGGATTTCCTAGACATCTATGATGAGGAGATGATTCAAGCAGCCAAGGGCATCGTGAAGCAGGTAGGGCTGGTCTAGGACGGACTGGTCCAGGTGGGGTGGGATTGGAGGGGTTGGGGTGGCTGATTTTGTTATATTCTGCGTACATATACTTCTTAGTTTATTACTTCTGTGTGCTTTAGTTTCTGCTGTCATAGTTTACATGCATATTATACTAATGTTTCCCAGTCTTTGGGATCACAGACAGTTCAGCTCCGGAGAAAAAACGTGGAACGGTTATGGATCCCCCAAGGACTGGATTGGGAAAAACTGCTATACAATGAAGACTAGGCATTGTTCAGAAGACTGTAAATAAGCCACGAGACACTCAAGCATGGCGTCATCCATAGGCACACCTGTAAAATCGCTGCCATTTAATGTTTCATAGTAGTGCGGGACCTTCTATCTATTTGGAAAGTGTGTGGACCCCATGAAATTATCGTGGAGCGGAGAACAGATTCAACAAATCGCATTCTCAGCAGCGTGGCGTTTCTGAAGGATTTCGAGAGCTGAATGATCCCATTTGTGTTTCTGTGTGACTCCGCAGTGCGTCGTCAACACGGTGTCGCACATCGAAGAAATCGACACGGAGGTTGTCGTGAAGTAAGTGCCCGTTTGCGTTCTGTGGGACTCTTCCAGGGATACCTTGGTATGTCTAAGCTCAGCGTGCTGTGACCTGGAGCAGCAAAGCGGAGCGATGCATGAAACCCTTTCTTACCCTGCGATGAGAGGCTCCCATAAACTTGTTTTTATGAGCTCGCCTGAACCAGTGATTCAGTACACAGACTATTTACGGGTGTAGGGGGGCTGCTTATAGCTCTAGCTTCTCTCACATTTTAACTCGTTACCAAGTTAGCGATGAGTGTTTATGGGATAACAGCGGTGGGTCCGTCGTTTTGCATTATTGCCGTTTTAACTGTTTTGTAATTTTGGGAAATTTTAGCCTTCTGAAATTACGGTCAGCATTTATCAGCCACTGAATCTGTGACGTCAATGTCTGGAGATCCACTTATGTTCTGTTCACGACCAGTATTGACGTGCGTCCTGGGTGATTTGATCACAAGTGGGCAGCGTTAAATACGCCCGTTCGTTAACATGCATCTCCGTACGTGTCTTGCCTGGCCGCTTGTAATCAGATTTCACTTTCCCACAACTTATTTAAATAGGAACGTAAATCACTTCCGAATGCAGAATCTGCCAAACATTAAAAGAAGAAATCAAATCAAACCAAATAAGATGTTTGTAGTGAACGCTATACTCAAAATAAACTAAATAATCAGCGTGTCCTTTTATTTTTAAATAATTCCATAAAGGGTATTATATTTCTTAATAATGTTTATCGTCCATGAATAATTTTCATTCAACAATCATTACTGTAAAATATTTGACATAATGCAAATTATATGTCTGATTTGGAGCAAATTTAAAATAACGAAGTAGTCAGGACTGGAGTGGGACTGAATTTCTGACTGGGAGTTTGAGCCCCTGGACAGCCCGATATAAAACTATGTAAACAATCACAATATTATATGTTTCTATTAATTTTGCAATTATCTAGGCTGCTGGACACACATTCTACATGCTTTAATTTAGCGTTTGTGTCGTTTTTACTGACACGTTTCACCAATATTAAAGCATGGAGCACCTTTGACAAAAATACGGAAACTTCATCGAAGTGCGCCTTAAATATGTGATCTGTGCAAATTTCGAAGCATCTTTAATGAATCACTAAAATTTCCGTGCGAATGGGTCAGGACAGTCCAGTATTAATCCAACTTCCCAGTTGACTTATTTTTTGGCGTTGTAGGGAAAAAGATGCATTGTTGTCCACCATGCAGTTTACTACGCAATGGCTGACTCTGCACTGACTTGCGTTCTGATAGTTCCCGCGTTTAATGAGTTTGTACATACTTGCGGCCACAGGAGGACGTCAGCTGAGTGGGCGGTCCGTCAGTGCGGCCTGGGACTCATTCCTGTTCACACTGCTATAAGAATGTGGCCAAATGCATCCCAGACCATCTCTGAATGTGTTTTCAGTTCGGTTTGGGTGCATTTCCATCTGTATTTAGTGCTGTCCACTTGTCATCGGATCACCCAGGATGCCTGTTAATACCAGGTGTGAACAGGGTCTCGTCCTCATTTGCATGTCCTCCTTACCTCATCTGTTTGATATCCTTTGCAGATGAGGCATTGGTCTGCTTATCTGATGCTAGTCATAGCAGTAACGTGCTAGATTAGCCCCTTACATTATTAACAGTAAACAGATTTATCAACAGTCATCGCACAGAATCATTCGTAGGTGGAGCAAAGAATGAAAGGCGGCGTTGTTGAATGGAGGATGTTTAGGGAACGTTTCCTCAGCCGCTTCTGCGCTGCTTGCCCGTCTCTACCTGAGCACTTGATCTTCTCCCTTGCTCCCGAAGGCTGGCTGACCAGATGAGGCTCATGACCTTCCCTCAGTGGTTCGACCTTCTTAAGAGCGTCTTCTCAAGTTTCATCCTTTTCCTGAAGAGGATCAAGGTAGGAGAGTCCCACTTTTTTGGTGTTTGTATCGTTTTATCGAGAGTCCATACAGTGACAGGCTGCTACCTTGCAGCAGGTACTTAACATCTCAGAGCCCTGAAACTTTAACCCTTGTGCCATATCTGATTAGGACATCGAGTGCTGTCCAAACGTCTCGGATCACTAGTGAAAATGCTTCTATTTTGCATTCTTTTTTAATTTGACACAAAGAAGCTCATTACAGATTTATAATTTGAGTGAACCATCGAATCGAGGTGTTTTGGTTAGCTATGTTTAGCTATATGATAACTGATCAATTGTTTCCTAGGCAACATTAAGCGTGATCAGAAATGTGGTGCTGGAGGTGATGGATGGCAACCAGAGGATCCGGCTGGCAGAGGCAGCGGCGGCAGCGGTGGGGGTGGGTCGGGCAAGCCCCGAGGCCCCCCCATCCAGGGATTCGGAGCTAGCCTACCTGACCCACGAGGGCATGTTCATCAGCGATGCCTTCAGTGAGCCGGACCAGCAGCTAGGCGGGGCCACGCCAGGCCCAGACTCCGCCTCTGGAACCACAGAGTCGTCGTCCAGCCGTGAGCAAGCCACCCCGCCATTGGTGCGGTCGTCTGGTGCAGTGTATGTACCGCCCTGCTCTTCCCTTGGCCATTACCTGAGGCCACCACTAGGATCAGCTGAGTACCAGCATACCACTCAGAAATCAGTCACCTAGAGGTCATGTAGAAAATTACAGGTGTGAGCAACATTAAGCCCCAGTTGCTTTATGAGTCTCTGTCTAAAAAGTGACTCTTTTAAAAAGTTGAGGGTTGGGTGTGACATAAGCAGACTTTCCTTTGTGATTTTTACGTCTTAGCTGGCCTGGTTTTTTTCACACTACAGACCCTGAAGCTGAAGCTTAACATGCATCTTGATGTTGGTAATTGTCATATGTCTGTCCAGCCTATAGGGGGCGCTGGTGAATCACCCAAGCTCCTCCAATCACACTCCCCTGTTTTAGACTTGAAGTGACCGTGGGCGATCTCCCCCTGGTGCCTCCTGTAGCTGTTGGGTATGCTAGTACTGGGTTCAAATGCAGCAACCCGGTTTTCCCGCTCTCGTCTTGAACCCGATCCCCGGTGTGCCCGCAGGGTGAACGACGACATGATGCCGACGGACCTGGAGCTGGGCCGCGTGGCCAATAACATACAGGAGCTCCTGTGCATGGCCTCAGACGCCAGTCACGACCGCTGCGTCAAATTCCTCATGGCCCGGGCAAAGGTACGGCAGCCCAGCGTAGGCAGGCTCTCAAACGGCTAGTCTCCTGTATTCTGCTGCTGCGGTGGCCTGAAGCGTTTCAGGAAGCCGTTTTAAAAGTGTTCACCCAAAATAATCAGACTCCTAAACGCTGCTAGCCTCCCCGGCACAGAGCATATGTCCGCATGACTGCATCCCACACAGCTTCCGAGCTCAGACTCTGAGGCACTGTCATGTCTAACTTGAGGCCACGCCTGCTGTTAGAGTCACGGCATTCCTACCAACTGGACCGGTCACTCCTTTGAGGGCTGAGCTTCTCTTGGAACTGGGGCCATTCCTGGGACTTTCTGCTGCAGTCTTTGAGTAATGTTTCGTTCCTCTGTGCTGTTACGTGGGGGGTGGGGCGCTACGGATGGCGCGGTGACACCTAGCAGCAATTTGTTTTGGTGTATGTGCATGAGTACACGGTAGAGAGGGAGTTTCCTCCCTCAGGGCCGACATTGACAGCTGGCGTCTCTACGCTCTGCTGCACTTTGCTGGTCTGGTGGATCTTCCTGCACGTCACACGGCGCCGTCCCTAACAATATGTGTACGTGCTCAATGAAATGGGGGGGGGGGGTGGGGGTGATATCATAACTGAGGGAGA